>JADMLL010000006.1:13317338-13422099 GCA_016920875.1 Columbicola columbae | reverse complement strand
TGAAAAATGGATTCTCGATGAAATTATTACGATATTTATGAAAAGAGTCTTAAATATACAGTGTTTATAAAACAGACCCTAGATGAATGTGTGCAATATTTATGAAATAGACTCTTATTGAAGACGTGCTGTATTTATGCAATACATTCACTATAAAGGTGTGCAGTATTTACGAAATGGATCCTTGATATAATTGTGTTTAGGATGTTTTTCCAAAAATCGCAAGATGATCTTGCACAAGTCTTCTTACTTTCTCATCAACATAAAATTCAATAATGACACCAAAACCAACATCTAGTACAGGAAGGAGCGGAAGGAGTAGATAGCCAATAGGAGAAGAGTATTTTGAGAACGGGCCAATGAGGTTTGAGCTGCGGAAGAATAAAGTGATGTAAAAGGTTGACCGGAGAGAACGGAAGTTATTGTTTTCGAGAAGAACAATGGATGTGGGGCTTTCTACCTGTTGACGCTATGTGTGAAGTATTTTTGAAATGGATTCTTCATAAACTTGTGAAATATTTTTAAAATAGACTGGTTGAAAATGTGTAATGTGTATGAAATCGATTCTTGACAAAATTGTGCAGTATTTATGAAATGGATTCGTGGTGAGACTCTAATATTTTTTTAATAGATGGTCCATAAAAGTGTGCAGTATTTATGAAATGGATTCTTGATATAAGTGTGCAATATTTTTGAAATAGATTCTAGTTAAAGGTGTGCAGTATTTATGAATTGGACTTGGGATGAAGGGGTGCAATATTTTGGAAAAATCCTGTAAGAGGAAATGGAAAAGGCCTGTAATTGAGCGTTCAAAGCGCCTGACAGCGATGTTTTCGCATCAAAATTATGACACATATCCCCCGTGAATAAAGAACTTTTAGAGTAGATAAAACCAACCCCAAAAATTAAAATAGATGCAACGAAACGAGAGAAACCACCAAATTTCTAATCGGAGTTAGCATAACCTACCCCCAGAGAAAAAGGAAGAAAAGCTCACACGTATCGATTTCAAATCCTTCTTCGAAACCAAACCAAAAGCAAACCAAAAAAAAAGCGAGAGGAAGGAGAGTAGATGAAAACAAGTAAAAACAAGTTTCATGTAAACAAAATTTCTTCTTTTTCCATCTATTCTTCAAATTTCGATGGAAAAGAAAGAGAAATTTACATTCATCTCTTCCGTCTTCTCTTTTCTATAACCCCCCTTCTCCCTTCCACCTCTCTCTCGATTCTGCAAAAGGAAAACCTTTTTTTTTGCTTAGCAAAGTGAACGAGTAGATGGAGCAAAGAAGAAGAGAGAGGAGGAGGAAGGAAGAGATGGTGATGTTGGCGGTGGTTGGAAGGATGGAATTGTTTTGTTCGAAGCACTTTCGCACAAGAAAAAAAAAAATAAAATTGCTGACAGAAACCTTCATAACGGATCTTTCTTGTGGAATAAGTATAGAGAATGCGAGTTTGGAAGGCGGTGGCGGAACGAGGAGGTAGGGTGGAGTGGGGCAGAAAGCTCCGACAATAAAATTCTTAGCGCTTTATAATTCTCACGTTTTCACAATAAACTGCTAACAGATTTTATTTGCCCTACAAGATGGTAATATTTGTTCGAAAATAAAAGAAAGAAGAAGGAGAAGAGAGGAAAAAATTTTTTTTTCTTGCGCTTTTATAGTTTTGCGAGATGTAATTTACGATCTGTTTGAACGAGCTTTTTCCTCCTCCACCTCCTCCTCAGCTACCACAACGGATGGTCTATTGTTTAGTTTTTCTTTCCGTGCTTTTAATTTTTTTTTAGGAGAAACGGAGAGGAGGTGGGCCAGCGCTCCCGGTGAAAGAACAATTGTTGCTGTCGGGTGGGACTGTTGGTGTCGTCGTATCATTCGACAACACGTCGTGTTTGGATTGAAAGGTAGTCATCCATATCAGTGGATTCATTTCCCGTTTTTGAAATGATTTCGGCTCTGTTTTTGGCTACCTTGTGGGGGTTACTCATTTTGTCAGCTTTTTGAGAGAGAGTCAGGACAGTTTTCGAGTGTTAGTGGAATGGAGTTCAAGAGGAAAGAAAGAGACAGAAATATGAAGACACAACACAAAAAAGAGAGATGTTTCATAATGTTTGTTTGTGGTTTTAATAGTTGGTCAGGTTGGTACCACTGAAATAAAGACAGTTGATGTTTAAAATTCAAGTTGATATTTGAGAAGAGAACGAAAGAAAGTAAGTGAGAGAGGCAGAAGGAGACAGAAGTAGACAGAGGCACAAAGTCAAGAAAAAGGGAGAGACAGAAGAAAAAGACAGAGAGAAACAGATCTCCCAAATATAGTAGCTAGGATAATAGAAGACCCCGAAAGTTGGACTGCATTTTCCGATTTTTGCAATGAGGTCATGAAGAGAAAAGAATGCGTCGAGCGACAGCGGCAAGGCCAACCCCGCAAGAAATCCAGCATATAGTAAAACACTGACGGAGACTTCAACTGAGACAGAAGAAGCCCGGACAGTAATGCCTCTCGGCGGATCTCTGGACTTCCATAATGCCCCAGGCAGAAAGAGAGAGAGTAACAAAGTAGGACAGAAAAAAGTAAAAAGAATAAGAGAAAAAAGAGAAGAAAGCAGACAGAGGCACAGTCAGAGAAAAAACAGAGAGAGGCACAATGAAGCAAAAACAGAGAGAAAGGGGAACAGAGAAAAATATAATAATAATAATAATAATCCAGCTCCTATTAGAGTGACAGAAATACAGAAGAAAAGCAAAGGAAATGCATAGAGAGAGAGGGAGAGAATTATAGACAGAAAATAAGGGAAACCGACAGAAGAAGGGAAATAACACTTAAAAAGACAAAGAGAAGCAGAAAGAGAGAAGAAGAGGAACAGAGAGACAGAGACAGACAGAAATACAGAAGAAAAAATGTAGGAAAGTAAAGGCAAAAATAGATAAAGAGAGAAACAGATAGAAGAATTGAAATAACAATTAAACAGAGAGATGACCATCAGAGATGAGGAGACAAACCACCAAAACCTCATCCACTTTCAGCTCAAAATTCTCTTCATTACATTCAGCACTAAAAAACCTTCACAAACACAAAAGAATGAATTCTCCAGGAGTACCAACCGAAAAAAAAAACAAATTTAATTTAGAGAAAACCCCAAAATTCAAGAGCGAAGGAACGGGAGTAAAGGCTTTTCACGAAATGAAGAAGACCTCCCTTCCCAACCCCCAAAACCCCACCCCGGCAGAAACAGAAGGAGAAAAGGGTTGAGGAGCTTCAAATTCGAAAACGATAATTTGTCTGTTCATTCGAGTGAGTTAATCCTCTCCCAGAGAAATCTCGTAGATAACTTTTTTCTTTTATCTATCTATCTACCCAAAATTCCGTGAGAAGTTATCGTGCAAGGTTAATAAAAGCAGAAAAATTTTTGTGTTTCAACCGTTCGCCTCCATTTCCAAAAAGCGCGTGAAATAAAAGAAAATTTTTTTATCCTCGCTTTAACCTTTCCTCGCCTTTCCTCCCCCAGACCTAATCCCCTTCCGTGGAAGAAGAGGCAGGAAAAATTATTAAAAAAATAGAAAAAATAAAAGAAAAACGCCCGCGTTGTACGAGGCAAATGTATAAAGCGGATTTTTATCGGAGAAAACCCGTTGACTTTATTTGAATTTATTTTTATTATCTAAATTCTCTTTTTTCTTTTTATTACCGGGAGGGGAGGAGGAGGAGGAAGGTAGAGAAAGGGATAAAGGAGAGAAGGAGTACGGGGTAAATGAAGAACCGAAAGAAAATTCTCCGGGATTTGCAACCTTACAGATAACCGCTCCGAAAAGGTAAAACAAAATAAACCGTCGGCGTGAGATTTGGGTGTGAGGAGCAAAAAGGAATTGATGACGTCATAATGCTTTTCTTTCAAAATACAAGAAAAATTTTTAAAGGATTTTAGAAATGGGTTCGCCTCAATTTCTGAAATGGGTTCTCGAAAAAGTGTGCGATATTTATGAAATAGACTCTACTTGAAGGTGTGTAATAATTATGGAATAGAATGTGAAAAAGGGTGAGCCAAATTTATGATATGAATGATTGCTTAAAGTGAGCAGCATTTACAAAACATATTCTCCATAAAAGTGTGCAATATTTATGAAATAGACTCTACTTGAAGGTGTGCAAAATTTATGAAATAAAATTTGAAAAAGGGTGAGCCAAATTTATGATTTGCATTCTTGTTAAACGTGTACAATATTTATAAAATAGATTTTTCTATGAGAGTGTGCAATACTTATGAAACTAATTATTGATCAGTGTTAATGTTTATGAAACAGTTGAAGGTGTGCAATATTTAAAAAGTAGATTCTCCATGAAAGTCTGCAGTATTTATGAAATAGAATCTTGAAAAAATTAAAACAACATTTATGACATGAATTGTTAACAAAAATGTGCAATATTTATGAAATATATTCTCCATAAAGGTGTGCAGTATTTATGAAATTGATTCTTGATGAAATTTTGCGTAGGATATTACTCATAAATTCGCAAGGTGTTTTTGTAGAAATCTTTAAATATTTGGAGCAAGAAGAGTTTACAGTAATAATGACACAAAACCAAAATGTGGTTGTATGGTTCTCAAGTAGAAGCCGGATGAATGAATAGCCAATAAGAAGACAGGATTTTTGGAAAAGGACCAATGAGATTCAAGAGAGGATTGAATGAAGCGGTATGAAAGGTTAACTCTATAACGCCAACGGTGAGTGTTTGACTTGACTATTTCAGGTGTCTAGGTTTTACCTAAAACAACAGCAAAAATAAATAAAAAGGACAGGTGAATAAAGAGTACTTTGGGGAATAAAGGAAAGAGAAAGGAAGGAGAAAAGTGAGAAGTTAAAGGAAGCCTATGGAGATAGAAAGAGGACAAGAATGAAGAAAGAGTAAAACGAGAACCAAAACAGAGGAAAAGAAAGCAAAAATATGTAGGAAACCCAAGCCTGATCAATAAATAGTGTGAAAAAGAAATGGAATAGAAGAAAACGAGACGAAAAGAACGTCAGAGAAAAATTAAAGAAAGAAAAGAAGGATTCACAAAAAGAGAAACAAGAATAAAGGAAGACAGAACAACAAGAGAGGGAATACGGATCAAAAACCAGGTAAGAAAGAAGCATCAGTTGAGATCGAGAAAAAGATAAAACGAAAAGAAAAGACGAGAAAAACAGAAGAGGAGAAGACAAAAAGACAACGAAGGAAGAAATGAGATAAAATAAAGCAAGAATCACTAGAAAAGTCAAAAATACATTCATCAATCGTGAAATATGCTCAGAATCTGTAACCGGAAACGGAAATATTTTGAAAATTTCACGAGTCAGCGTGACAAACCACAAGCTAACATTCTAGCCTCTCTTCCTCGATAGCCTAAATTACCAAGACACTATTTGACGAAGTAACAGAACCTAACTTGATACTATCTCAGACCTACCCTTAGAAACCATACAACTTAACCCAACCGAGAGACTATAAAGTCTAAAAAGACATTAAAAGCAACATCGCTTCTCTCGTAACTTAGTAACCAGATAGATAAAATAGAAAAAGAAACAAACAAAAAAAAAGAGGAGGAACAAAAGGAAAAGAAAACTTCAGACAAACCGAAAAGCACAAAAGATGAAAATAATTCTTCCGCAAACAACTCGGGCGAAATTAAAAAAGTCAGTGAACGAAAAAGAAAATAAGGCAGATAAAAATCGCGAAAAGATTAAATAACGGAAGAAAAATAAAAATAAAAAACAAGACTGAATAAATTTCAAGAAAAGTTAGACTAAGACAAAGAGAAATCTAGACAGAGAGAGAGAGAGAGAAGACCCAAAACAAAAAAAGAAACAAAAGTTGTTACAAAAGTCAAATGATCTGCTCAGGGAACTTAAAATTGATTGTTATGAATCTTTTATCAGATAAAATTATACAATAGATATTATCTACTTTATTCACGAATACAAGAAAGTAGAAAAAAGAAACTAAAATTAGCTAAGAAAAATTTCGTGAAACCATAAAAAGCTTTTCGACATCATAAGCTAAGTATAATAATATTGTTGAGTGCTTAACTGAGAGTTTCTATTTAAGGATCTTGAAGGACTGCTGACGGAAGTGGATGCTTCAGTTTTTTTGGAAGAATTTTGGAAATGTTAGTAACGTTATTGTTTTGGGTGTTACGCCGTATAAGTCAAATTTTTATTGTCCAAGTGTGGTCCTTGTCAAAAGTCAGATGCAACGGTGTCTGGACGAGGTAACAGAAAAGTCTCTCACGAAGAAATCTTCTACCCCCAAGAACAGGGGTGGCCAATTTTTTTAATCAACGGACCAATTTAAATTTTAAAATATTTTGGCGAGTCACACATAAAATAGGAACTAAAGTAGGAGGGCCGCACAAATTTGCAACACATGAACTAGGCGGCTAGTTTGGCTTCTTCTGTAGACTATGCATTCTTAGACTAAGTCAAATCCACTTTAAACATCTCGATTGTCAAAAAGTATTGGTGGCGAGCTATGTATTTGTACTAACAAACCCTCGGCGGGCCGTACGTTGCCCATCACTGCTCAAGAAGAAGAGTACAGGAATGCAGAGAGGGCAGTTTAATACTATATCGCTGCAGTTACTGCGATGTGTTTGAAATCTTGAATAAAGAGGAACAAGATAGCTCAAGCTTGACACCAGTAGCTGAATAGAAAAGCAGAAACGAGTTGAGAGCACATCTGAAGAACTTTCAAGAAACATCATCTACCAGATAAAGAACTTAATATAACTTTCGAAAACAATCAAAGGTTAAAAACCGGAAAATCATCTGGAACAAAAGTTTCTTGAGCGAATCCACTCGCGGAATAATCAAAAGATGTAGGGAGATGGTGGGAATGAAAGAAGAAGAAAAACTCACAAAAGTTCCATTTTCTAAAAGTTAAGAAAACAAATTCTGTGCCCCCACCCGCCATCTTCGTTCGTTTTTCCATCGAATCCAAGGTGAGTAAAAAAAGAAGAAGAAAAGGAATATAACCCTCAAGAACAGGGAAGGATGAGAGGAGAAATGAAGAAAAGAACTTAAGAAACTGATAGAAGAAATTTAAGGAAAGATTGGAAAAGTTTTCCCTTTGGACGTAGAAGATGTCATTAATGGACCCTGTCACGGCGAATTACGGAATTTATCAATTTACTCAATTCCGAAAGCTCAACAGAGTGGAATAACGTCTTTTTATAGTAACAAAATCAGAAAAGATAAGAAAGTACTCGTGAGGATGGAGGAGGAGAAACGTCACGAATTTTCCTTCAATCATAGGTTCATCAGTATGTCGTTAATTCCACCTGATTCTATGTTCGACTCATCGAGAGCTTTTCATGTCAAAATTAGTTTTTATAATTCCAAAGGCCACAGAACGGCAATGATTTTAGGTTTGAAACTCGAATTTTTGCGTAGAAAGGTGTAACAGGTAGAGTAGATAGACGGACACATTCCGGATAACATAAAACACAAACCATACAATACAACTTGAACTAATTATGAGACAGCTTTGATATCCGGTCTCTGTGATGGTCAGTAACAGACTGACAATTTTGACCTGAGTTGTAGAAAGAATGCCGTGGAATGTGGAATGAATGAATCAACCCTCTTCGACGACCGTCTTTTGTCTATTGTCTCACAGTTGCTTTTGTCAGGAATATCTTTTGTTGTTGATTCTTATTGACTTCCAGATTCATGGTAAAGGGTTGTCTAAATCCTTTTCTTTTTTATTATACCCCAAGAATACAAAAGCCAGAAAAACTGAAGCGGAAATTTGCTATCCAAACAGTAACAATTTCAGCTATGTTGGCACCAGTTAACCAATCAAAAACACCAGAAGACAACAGACAAACCAGCCTCATGAGTGAAACTATTATAATATTAACTACATAACGCTGACCAGGGGGTACTAACACATGAATACAAACACCTGCAATATATAATGAATGTATATAAGATTGTATTGTAGAGATAACAATAAAACAGACCCCACTGACACTGATATAATGGTCGTGTACTGAACAAGATTAGTTGGATCACATCAATTATCTCACACGACTGACATAACACCAATGAAACACTTGATTCTAGCGGTAGTCACATCCTATTACACACACTAAGCCACGCGCCTTCTGTTATGTTCATCTTTAGTTTTAGCCTTTTAATATAAATTTTGGTAACCAAATATATCTATAAAGAGCTAATTATAGCAGAAGCAATTTTGGAGATACAGTTGGAGGAGGAAGGCTGTCCTAGGAGTAAGGAACGCACGATTAATATTGAAAACAGAAGGAACATCAAAAACTCAGTGACACCAACCGGATAAAGAAATAAACCCAAACAGCACAGCATTCAATTTGTACGGGGAAAGGAAGACGAGAGGGGAAGGAGATATTTGACAATCACTTCACAGCCTTCTCAAAGGAATAAAACAAAAATCCAACACCTCCCGGTTTCATTATCCTTTCAATTTTCATTCTCCTCTTTACTTGGAGTCTTCATAATCCTACGTTTCCCATTTCCTCGTCAATTAATTTGATTCTCAAAACTAAGCGAAGGAAATTATCGCAGCTCCGCTCCTCCGCCACCACCGTCCCCTGCAGCTCCCTCGAAAGAGATGACAACAGAGAGGAGGAGAATGAGAAGTCGAAAAGTGAAAACATTCTCCAAGGAATATTTGGTTTTATTCCATTTAATTTATAACAAACGACTCTCGAAATAAAAAATATTTTTTTACCTTTTCATCCTCCAACGAAGCTTTTAATTTTCCAACATGGAGACTCGTAAAATTTGAAATATGCAAACATTAAATAAATAAGTTCTCTCTCTCTCTCTCCTTCCTCTCTCACTATTCATCTTTCCGTTTGTCTCTCTCTTTCTACTAAAAAGCTGAATTTGCGAAATAATTAATTTGTTAGCACGTGCTCCCCAACCTTTCCTTCTCCTTCGTCATCTCTCTCTCTCTCTCTCTTCTATTTCAACGAAATGTTTTTTTATCCGCACCCATCTGCTTCCTCCTCCCTCTCCTCTCTTTGTCTCTTCTCGTTAAACAAAGGAAGAAATTTGTTTTAATTTATTTTTCCGGGAGAGCTGGAAATCAAACAAAAACAAGAAAAAATTAATTTTTCTCCCTTTTTCGGGGTAAGTAAATAAAAGCGCGGGAAAATGTGACAAAGGAAATTTCTCCATCCTTTGAAATGGAATCAAAATGAAAAAGAGTTCTTAAATGGTGAAGCAGAGTGAGAAAAGGGTACAGAAATGATTTTTGGTTTTTTATTTCTATTTAAAAAGAAACCCGAGTAATTAAAAGCTTTCCGAGAGAATGGATGCTGTGAGATGTGGAGACGGGGAGTGGGGGCAATTTTTCTTTTGGAATAAGCAACTTGAGAGAAAAGGGTAAAGGTCAGAGAAGAAATGAAGAGGAGGAAAGTGTTTAAAAGTTAGCAAATCCTTGGGAATTTAGTCGAGAGTTCGACTTGAAACTACTGTGCTTAGCTTGTCAACTTCCAAATGCTGCTGACAATCATCACGGACTGGGAAAATGAGAGAGAGAGATGATGGTCAAAAGTTGCACCCATGCAGGAAAGACGTCTTAACCATGACTTCACCAGAGGAGTGGTGAGTAAACTCTCTGGTTTAGAACAGAACAACAATTTTGAGATTTTGGGAGGGACTAGATCTTGCTAATACTTGTTTGATACTTTTGTTTTAGAAATGATTTCTTGGTTATAGTGTGCAACATTTATGAAATGATTCCTTTGCAGTAGTAGACAATATTAATGAAACAAATTTCTTAACAAAGTGTGCAATAATTTTGGAGCAATTTTCTATAAAAGTGTGCAATATTTATGAAATGATTCCTGTGTAGCAGTGGAAAATATTAATGAAACGAATTTATTTGAAAATGTGCAATATTTATGAAATGATTTTATTACAGAATGTGAATTTAATATATAATGAGTCAGCATCAATAGTGTGCGTTATTTATGAAAGAAGTAAAAAGAGTTAAAGAAGAAATAAACCCATCATTCAGGCAGCTGAAGGATTAATACAGACAATTACTAAAGAAAAATGTTTCAGAGTTAGACAGACAGTTTTCCTAGAATTTGAGAGAGAAGACAAGTCAAAGGAGGGAAAAGAGTTAGCACTTGAAACTAATTTTCACAGAGTAAAGTTGGAAACTTCCAACCGTCCCTTTGTTTCAGGTACTAACATCTTTTCTTCTCTTCCCTGCCTTCTTCCTTCGCCTCTTTTCCTCTCTCTTCTTGCTGCTACTGTTACACCCACGTCTATCTCTCTCTCGTCGGAAAATATCAACTTTTTGGTTAACCCACACATAAACGATTAATGTCAACTGGTCACAGAGTTCTCAGAATTTAACACCAGCGGTGGTAAAACTTGTCAACTAAATCAGGAAAAGGTCACTCCTGCCCCCAGAGCCTCTTCTCATCGAGAACGGTTATTATAAAACCGTAAAAATATTAGATTGGGTTTGATGGAAGCTATAAAAGCATAGCAATCCAGCCAATTCATTTCCGGTTTCAAAATAATTTCCGTTCCACCCTCTCCGGCATCTTTTGAACTCTATTAGACCATTTTCCCAGACTCATGGGTGTAAATATAGGTTTCAACTTGTTTAGAAACCTCAGAGAAACTTTTTGAGTTTATATGCACAAAAAGAACTTAAAACACGTTCTGGAAGGCGTAAACTCTCAGCCATTTTGTATTGCCTTCAAAAACAAACAAAGGGAGCGGCAAAACCGGAAGTAAAAAAGCAAAGTCGCCAAAGTCATTTCCTTACCGCGATGCATCCGGAATGAAAGGTGAGACGCGTGGTTTCATAAAACAATCATCTATCGGAGAGAAGAAGCTACGGTCCTGAATTTAATTACCTGATTTAAAAAAGCTGAAACAGCAAAGGAACCATTCGATCCTCCTCATGCTCGCGTTCCCGACGTTCAGTCCTCCTGCAAAAGAGAAAAGGAGAACAAAAAGATTAAAAAGAAATTTGGTCAGTTTGAAGATCATGGGGGCACAAAATTTGAAAAAAGGGGCGGGAAAATGGAAATAAAGACCTAAAACACAAATTAACCCTTAGAAGGGGGTTTATGTGGGGGTGGGGGCGTACGGTTAAATTCTCAAGTTGGCAATTCGGACGACACTTTCTAGAAAGGCATTATCATTAAATCACCGGAAGTCGGTTGGGAGGTTTAATTGACCTATTGTCAAAGTCAGCGGTCTACTTCCCTGACCTTCCAAACCGTTACGCATAAAAAAAGACAGTCGGAGTCACTTGTGAGCTTTTTATGAGTGCAAACTCCTCTGTTTTTGAGGAACACTCAAAGAAATAAAAAATTTTGACTAATACCACCAACTACCCCCAAAAATGTGAGAACCACCGCCTTGTTGAAATCTCTCAAAACCATCCCACCTCTTTACGTCCTCACAAAGACCACCCATATTCAGATTCTTCGCACAAAACAATTCGACTTCATTTCCGAATAAAAGGATTCTCTTACCCCCTCCTCCCCCAATCCTCCTATTCCAAATAGCCGCGGCGGTGGTTCTGTTGCTGCTAAAGCTTCGGTCGGGAATAATGGGAACAAATGTTCTTGTCATAAACTGGGAATTTGAATAAATTACTCCGCTGAATGATACTATTTGACAGGAATGATAGAATGATAAATGCGTTTGCCTGGAACGAAGATGCTCGGGGCAAAGAGAGAGGAAGGCGGATGGAATTACGTTTCGGGGGAGAAGAAGGAAGGAAGGATGGAGGTGGAGGAAGAGGATTTGTTGTATTAGAGGTAAACAGAGAAACACGGCGAGAGAGTTTTGTCAACGTCGGGGGAAACTTTCCGGAAAATTAGGTTTTTAGGTTTCGCTGAGAGAAACTGATCACGCTGAAGTTGGAAGAGGGTGTGAGAGCTGAAGAAACCGTTCATCACCATTTGGATCTGACTTTTTCTGTTGTTTTTCAGTCTAAAGAGCTTTCTGCTGTCGTCTTCCAGTTTTTTTTGTTGATATTCTTCGTCTCTTGTCTTCTCACATTCATATTCATTGAGCTTTCTGCCTATAACCCTAGAGGGCAATCAATCGGAAGTAAGGACTATACAAAGCATTCCACCAATTCCTTGCTTGTAACTTAAAATCGTAACATTTGCCAAAACAACAGCGAGTGATTATTCCGCTGTTTTCTTTCTTTTATAAGAATACCATTCAACTGCTAATATGTGTGCAATATTTACGAAATGAGTCCTCCATATGTATGCACTGTTCAAATAATGAACTTTTGATTAGTGTCCATTGTTTTTTAAACAGACTCCTCGCGACGTGTGCAATATTTATGAAATGAGTTTTCCATGTGTATGATATGCTTAACATTTCAAAAATATATTTAATAGCTCAAAAGCTTTTGATTAAAGTTTCACATCAACTTTTGAAACCAATAGCTCACCAATGTGTGCAATATTTATGAAATGGGCTCCTTTAAACTGTATGAAAAATCAAGTAGTTCTTATCTCACAACTTACAAGCTCGAAATAATGTCAAAAATGCAGTCTGGTTCGTGGCTGAGATCTAATTTAGACACAAAAATCTGTAATTTGAGTTTTAATATAATTCTAAGATATAAAATTATAATATAAAGAAACAATATGGTTTTCCTCGCCCCGGGAGGTGGTAGGCAAAACCGTATTTGTGAGCTGAGCTTTGAACGAAATCATCTCGTCCGATTACGATAAAACAAAATTATTGGAAGCACCGGAAGTAGAAATATTTACAAATTCTTAATGAACAATTATAACTTGTTAAGGCACAACAGAAACCAGTACCTAAATGACAATAACTCCTCTATATCTCAACTAAATCACTATACCTATCACACAAAGTACAAAATAGAAAGGAAACCTTCACAAAAAATGGCGAAAGAAGGATTCAAAACACTGACTGATCGCTGACCGAATCTAGCATCGACCTGATTCGTCACAATTAAACTCCTACTCGAGATCAGAGTTCAGGCGAGACATGTTTCAAACTCTACACTCTTAGTTATGTAAGAATAATTTAATCAGTGATTCCCAAAGTAGTCTATATCGACCCCAAGGGGTTTATGACAGCCTGCAGGGGGTCTACGTCAGCGTAAGAAAATTTAGGGGTCTATGAATTGAAAATGGGGGTTTACGATAGTGGATCTCAATGTACCTGATAGCACCTATTTACTTACATTATACTATTTTATAATATAAAGACGTAAAAATTACTTATACAAGTACCTATGATGTAAAAATTTTATTTCGCTACAGTGAGAAACTTACAAAAATCAATATCAGGTAAGTAGGGGGTCTACCCAAAACCGAAAAAGATGGCAAGAGGTCTACGACAGAAAAAAGTTTGGGAACCTCTGATATAATCATTATACTAATAAAATTAAATTAAAAATTCGTTCCAAACTCAAAATCTAGGTACAACAAGGTACTCTTCTGTCGTATTATAGCCAGATACTTAATCAGCTGGTTCGAAAAAAAAGATTCTGTTCTAATTATAGGACACCGGGACGAAATGGGCTAAGCAAATTTTTGTCAGATTTTATTCCATCTTCTTCTCTTTATCTCCAATAAGAAAAGACTTCAATAGATCATAAAAGTGTTGAGGTTAATAAGGAAAAACGGGGAAGGGGAGGGAGAGAAGATACACAAAACAGAACTGCTGTTGGTCATGAGGACGCTAGTCTGATTCAAACGACCAGAACATCAAGACTAGTCTTTCGTTCTGAAACCCAAAACAGACAAATCTAGATCTCATTAAAGGTGTCTCGAAAGCTCTCGCATACACGTGTAATCCCAATCCACCTCATCAAAACCCGTTTCCGGTTGGATTTTTCCTTTATTTTTCCCAATCGTGTAATTCTTTTCCAGGCTGACGTTCTCCATTTTCCGCCTTTTGTGATTCTCTTCCTTCTCCTTCGAGAAAAATCCTTTTTTTTTATTCTTCACCGACGTTTTTTATTTTCTCTCGTATTTCACTTCCTTTCTTCCTCCGTCGAGGACTTCAATTCTTTTTGAAAGAGGAGCCTCTTTGAGAGCTTTAAATTTGGTTCTTTTTGTTTGGGGAAACCGGAAGATAAATTTCCCTTAAAAGGCAAACCTTGATGAGGTTTACCTTTTGTTAACGTCTCTGGACCAATTCAGTCGGTTATTACTCTTTGGACGAGAGAAGGGATGGTTAAGACCTCCCTCCTCCTCTTCCTCTTTATTCTGGTAACACAAAACACAAAATAAATGCAAGTTCGTTTTTTGATGAATGGTGAACAGAAATCGTTAGCAAACCGGGTGACGACCAAGGGGTCGGAACGGATCCATGAAAATCCGGACCGGAAGTGAAGAGGAAACAAAAGGAAACAAAGAAAAGATCGACGAAATTAAAATGGCGAATGCTTTTGCTTTGAATCGAAATTATTTAAATATTCATGAGGAATCATGACAACTTTTATGCTCGCCAGAACGGATGACGTTCTGATGAGACCGTTCACCTTCTGTTTCCATGAATACATCTTGACAGAGCTTGTGACGCCATCATGGCATTTTTCTCCGGGGATAGGATGATAAGGAGTGTTTCGTAAGTGTTCTTGGAGGTCGAAAAATCCTTCAACAAGGCGGTGAGTTGATAAATCGTTTGTTGCTGCTTCTGCTGTTTGGCTTACTTCCGCTTTTATTGTTTGTTGGGTAATGTTTCCTCTTCTTTTGTTTTCACAATACTCATCCATTTTTGATGACTTTTCATTATAGCAGGTCTTCCAGGCTTAGACTTGTGTTCATTTATTTTGTTGGCTATCTGTGACGTCATAACTTCGATTAATCGTTTTCTTAGTCTTCCATGCTCAACAGGAATTCGGTTGGTTGTATCTAAACTAGCTTCTTTACGCCCTAATATTCTTTATATATTCTAGTTTCCTCTTAGATTCTCTTTCTAAAATCGAAATCCGAGCAACATACCGCGTCACTTCTTCCTTTTCACCATCTTTGTGAGTTCTTCGAATTCTTTCATCACATTTTTCCTCCTTTGTCTGGGAATCTCAAGTCGTAACTCATTAACCGTTCTCTTTATTAGGGGTGTTGACCCATCTTCCTTTCTTTCAGGTTTCTACGTTTCTAAAAACAATTCAGCAGTAAATTTCACCTCTTTACTTCCGCCCCCTCACTCCTCCGTCGTCCTCCCAACTCCTCAAAAGAAAATACCATCTCTCGCTAATCTTATCATCAATCTTCTAAATTTAATCTAAAAGTTAACGGAAGCAAATTTCAATGAAAATTATTTGATTTAAGGAAATACGGAGAAGGAGAAGGATAGATGGCCTGGGAGGTGGTGGGAGAGGGGGCGATAAATGATGTGACTGACTGTTCTCTCAATTTTATAAAAGTTTTTTGATTAAATTTGAAGGAAAGAAAAAAAAATTTTTTTTCGCTAAGAAAATGGCGGGGATAAGGAAATCGAGGAGGAGGAGGAGGCATAGAAATTAATTAAAGAAAATTTAAGGCGCGTTCGATTTCAAATTTGTCGACTCATCTCCCTCTAACGATTTCTTCTCTTCCAGCCTCCTTCCTCACGGTCTCTCACTCGGCCTTGGGATACATGAACAAAGAAAAAATTTTTTTTGTTTACATAAAATCCAGGCTTTCGACATTTTTTTTTGAAAATTTTGAAATAAAAAAAGAAAAAAAGAAAAATTAATCTCAAGTAACATAAAACGAAAGAAGGTTCTGGAGATGGAGGAAGATCGAAGGAGAAAAGGGGGGGCCGAAAGCAAAAACGAAGGAGAAACGGGGCTTTTGGGGAAAATTATGCAGAAAATGAGAAAAATATAAAAAAAAGAAGAAAAGACGAAGGAGGAAGAGGGAAGGTGAGTGGAGGAGGAGAAAGGAAAATATGGAAAGCGAAAGCTTAAATTAGAAAACACAAAAATTTTTCGAAACTTAGGCTTCTGAAAGCTTTTCCAAAATTTTATCGAGAAATTTTCGGTTTTTTTCATCGTCGATATGAGGTCTGCGAAGACGATGTTTTCAACAACTTTTCCTGGCGTTCGTGACACTCGAACGCCCAAAAATTTTATTCTTTTATCTGAGTCTCACTCTCCTCCACACTTTTTGTTCTAAATAAATTTTTTTTTAGGTCCTCAACCCAAAAGTTTTTAAGTTTTTGGCGTTCATCAGCAAAGTTCTAACAACCTCACCCGCCGTCAAATCAAACCGGAAGTAGTTCCTCTCATAACGAAGCTTTCAAATCGGATTTTCACACATAAATTGGGGTGACGTCACTAAATTTTTTTTTTACAAAAACCGTTTTCGAAACTCATCAAGGTGACGGTAAAACCGTTCGGTCTTCAAATTTTCCGAATCACATAAAAGTCTATTTCTGACACTAATAGACAATAATTGTGGCGAACGTTTTCCACCTTTCCCTCAAAACCACATTTTGGGTCTGTCGATCTCTCACCCGACGGTCTTCAAATTGAACGGCCCGTTCGAAGAAGTAGGTCAATCATTTCTAAGTTAACAGACTGATAAATTTGTTTTAAAAACATTTAAAGCAGTCTCGGGTGAGGTTAAAGAACTTAGCGAACGTTTTTTTTTTACGTTTGGTACAAACCTTAGTGACAGTTAGACGAAGGAAACCATGTCATCAATCCATCGTTTTTTGGTGTATAGATCATTTTTGATGTTTCGAACGTGATCAAAAAGAAAGAAACTAATGAGAATGTAAACAAACCGTCATTTAGCCCACACGCACTTTGAACAGAGAACAAATAAATAAATAAAAAGCGAACGGATTCGGTAGAAAGAAAAATCCAGTTAAAATTGATCAAAACAGAAAACCGTTCGAACACGAATCCATAAAAATTCAAAATTGATTGAAAGGCGAACGAAAGGGTTTACCGAAAAAGAAGGAAAATCACATCGCGGGATGTTCGCGAACGCGTTTTCCCAAATTTCGCCGGCTTTTTTCCGATCGTCGTGTATGTCGAATTCGTCCGTTCGGTGGCTTCGTGCCCAGCTTCCCGCGCACTTAAACACTAGCATCATCGTCAACGCTGCCGCTGCCGCCGGCCACCTTTCCTTCCTCCTCCTCCACCGCCACCTCTCGCCTTCTCCCCGCATGCACGCATGCACGCAAGCGCTTCATCCTAATCTCGTTTTATCACATTTTCTTGCACGATTTATTCCAAGCTGGAAAACTCCGCAGATTTCTCAAGGTTTGATGTTTTATTTTTCGAGCATTAATGAAATCTCCGGCAGTTTCTTCTTCTTCCTCCTCCACTTCTCCCTCCTTCGCATTTCTTTCCCCGCGCTTTTCTTTTGAGGTTGTTCGCAATTTTGAATATTTTCTCTTCGACCTGTTTTTTTTTTATGACTCTTTCCCCTCCGAATCATCAAGCGAAAAGGTTAAAAGTTGGTAACATGCTGACACTCATATTTCCCAAAGTTTAGCCAATCAGGTTGGGCGACAGTGGAAGAAAGGAAGTTAAAATTATTTCTAGAAGTTCAAAATTCACTTCTGCTGATTTCCAAAAAAAAAATGAAAAGCTTTTAGGGAGGAGGAGGAGACGGGGGTGGAAGGAGGCAAATTAATTGATTCTCTCCGTGACGTCATTCGGTGTTGCCGTTTCCCTCGTTTTCACTTTTTCTCTTTTGTGTTTCAATTTATTAATATTTTCACAGCAGCAATTATGTCCCGGAAGTGATACGAGAAAGCTGGACTGAAATGAGAGAGGCGGAGAGAGAGGGTGGAAAGATTAAACAAAGTGTAACTTCATCAATTATGCTCACCGCCGGATGTAGTTAGACGGATGTGAAAATTTTGATGCCTGCCGGCAGTTAAGGCCACATCATTCGAGTGGACGAAACTAGGCCGGATGGTAGGATGATGGTAGGAAGGACTGAAAAAAGACTCAGATTTGCTTGCTGAGCTCAATATTTACTTAATTGAGACTTTGACATTAATGCTTGTTGGTAAAGGTTGTTGGTTTAAGGTTTGCTGTCGAAGTTTTGGCAATGTTTGCTGATTAAATTTTATTTGCTGCGATCAGTATTGGTTAAGCTGGCTATTTGCCACGACCAAATCTGTTCAGATTAGGCTATAAAAAAAGATTAATTAGAGGTGATTTTTGCTACAGTCAATATTTCCTGAAAATTAAAAAAAATTCTATAATCAAAACTTGCTGTGTTGAGCTATTTTTAACAATCTAATTTATTAACTATGAGACAGCTATCATCAAAATTGCTGTTGGGGACTTAATTAAGGCATTCTGATTTAACTTTTAATCCCTCAGTTTGACTCTAGAGTTAAGACACTGGTCTACTTCCTAGATAAAACGTTTGAAAGATAGACCAACCCCTTGCCATAAATTTGGTGGTAGGTTGAGGTTAACAAAAAAAATTTTCGGTCAAGATCGGTCTTCTTGTCATAATACAATCAATTGCAAAAGATTATGTTAAGGAAATCACATGATAAGTCAGGATGACTAAAGCATCTTTGAGTGTGATGGTAGGACAACATTAGGACTGCATGACAAAATCAAACAAACAGTTTTCCTGTTGCAGCAGACAGTGGTTTCAACCTAAACAACTATTTTATATACTGAACAACTAATAAGAAATCGCCACGTCTATTTTCACGGACGGCAGTGGGTACATCTGCAACGTCTCATCAGTTATAAAAGGAGATATCTAAGAAGTCTACAACGGTTAAGTTTAGTGCTTTTTAACAGTGTCAGGGTGTGTTTTGTGTTTTCCAAACTGTGTATACGGTATTTCAATCCTTTTTTAAAATGTCCGTATTAATCTAGAGAACCTTTCTCACCACAGCACTGGACAGAAAACAGACCGCGCACCAGTCACCACTCCCTGGACAGAAAACAGACCTCGCACCAGTCACCACTCCCTGGACAGAATAGTTACTCACGGAGATCCGAAAACCTGTCGCTAAAGCAACATTGAACATCCAGCCTTTTAGTCAAACTTAACACACGTCCTTCAGCACTTCTAAAAGTGGATGGTTAGGATAATAAAAGACCAAAAAATCCTGACTAAATCCTGTCGGTAAGAACCCAAAATCACTGTAATGCTTATTATCAATTGGACCGGAAAATATTGCCGGTTTTGTACGTTACACTTAATATACATGCTACGGTAAAAGTGATAAATCAGATAAATACGTATAAAATTTCCGGAGATTACTCATAATCACCACCGGTAGATGATGTTTGGTAAAGCTTGTGCAAATTACTGAGTATTTATCACATTTACCGGCTCCTTTATAAACTATCCAACTCTTAATCTGAGCTGATTTTTATTGAATTCTCCTTTATGAGATTACAAATTTTATAAACTAGCCGGTAAATATGATAAATATTCAGTAATTTCTCACATTACCAAGGCTTTATGGATGATTAACAATAATCGCCGAGAATTACAGTCAGATTTATCACATTCACCGGCTAGTTTATAAAATTTCAAGATTGTGAGAGGGAATTTGTTCAAAATTTTCTCAAATCCTTGGTTTCTGTTCTTGTTGGACGTTCATTCAACACACCTGCTTGGATTGCTTGCCATTTGTCAGAAAAATGACAGAAGTCAAGCATGTGAGCAAAATTTTATTAATTTAATAGGATTAATAAAATGGAGATTTAATAAAATAGACGGTAAATGTGATAAATATTCACTAAATTATGTATTCTTGACTACGAGTAATCTGCAGAAATTGCTTCTATATTCACTCCATTTATCACTTTTACCGTGACAAATGTATAAATTACTTTCCGGTTTACGTGCTACCATCGTTTGGAAGACGAAAATGAGCACGATCGAGGAAGAGACATTCAGAAGCTCTGACAGTTGGGGCCAAAAGGACTTAAATCTCTGCCAAACCGGAAACAGAAGAAGAGCTCATGAAATGATAACACAAACCTAAGTCAAATGTGTTAGCCACATAACCTAACGTCCTACAGGACCTACGATTCACCCGATTTATCACTTTTACCGTAACATAGATTTGATATTACTTTCCGGTCCACATAACAAGACCGAATAAAAATCAACAGATTAACTCAAAAAGTGAAATCGCGCCTAAAAAAAGGCTAAACAGAAAAATAAGGACCGGAGGAAAGCAAATGCGGTCATCTCATAGCCGAGGCTAATGGCTTACGGACTAAGGATTCAGACAGAAAGTTAGGATTCGAATCCTTTAAGACTAATTGCAGTTTAACTTTGCATCGCCGCAATCCTTATAAATTACGTTCCCGGACGTTGGTCTTCTTCGAGTTTATTTTTCCCGGGAAAATCTCAAGGAAAAGAAAAAGGGAAAAAGGGAAAAAAAGGTTTTAAGAAAATTAATTTATTTTGGAGACTTTTTCCTCGAGCAGAATCATTTTCTTCCTCCTTGTTCTCCTTCACCTTCCTCCTTCTCTCTCTTCGTTTCCGATCCGACAGTCAGGTGGGTTTAATTGTGAAAAAGAGCAAAATTCCCGGATTCCTTTCTCCCAAATTACCAACCCTCGAAATTTTCTCAATCGCGAGAAATTTGTAAGCAGTCGGAGCTGAACAAACACCATCACGTGACTCTTTCAAATGTTTTTTCTTGTGTGTCTTCCGGAGTGTGTGTTCCTAATTCAGATGAACGCCATTGTTGATTTTTCCATTTCCCGACTGGAATGCCAAGTATGATTTTATAGGTCGTCATGTATGATCACGTGACAATGGGAAAACAAATTTTCAGAAGTAATAATGAATCGGTTTTCCGTTCCGACTCCGAATTTTCCTCTGAGCATTTTCCGTTTTGATATGTACATTCCTTCTCCTCTCCTCTTCCACCTCCGTCGATAATAAAACCGGAAATGCTCCGTTATTACGTCTCTCCTCTTCTAATTCATCAAGCTTAATTGGTTTATTAAATTTTAACGCATTTTTTCTTTCTCTCTTTCTGACCTCTCTCTCACTCTCTCCGGTTTAATTGCTCGTCAAATTGAAATCTGTCCGAAGGAGAGACGGAAGAAAGAAGGAGGAGAGGGAGGTAGGAACCATGGGAATGCAACACCATAATCTATACCGTAAACCTCTTTCGCTTGATCCTTAATTAAAATGGATGAAACGAAATGATTTATGCCTCGATCGTTTATAATTAGAACAGAGATTCTGTCATTCCGGGTTGTGCCGAGGGCTTTTGCGGATTCCTCTTCCTCCTCCTCCTCTCACTCCTTCCTCTCTTTGATATCTGTATTTGCTTTCGAGATTTTTTTCCTCCCTTAAAACTTTGAGCTTTATTGGTGGATTTAATTGAGAGGTGAGTCGCGAAAAGGGAAGGTAGGTAGCTAGGCTTTGATGCAGTTTGGCAGGAAGTTCAAAATGACGAGGAGCTTAAAGCTCACAAAAAAGCTTTTTCTCTTCTCGCGCGCGTTCAAATCCCGTATTTTGAGAGCTTTTGAAATCGTTTTTTGGAGCTGGGGGCTCGGATATGAGCATCGCGGTTTCTGCGGCAGTTGTGTGAGTGTGTGTTTGTGTGTCTATGCCCCGGATTAAGGCTTTGTGTTTCTGTATCCGATCCGATTTTTGTGTGTCTGTCTGTTTATCAGTTTTGTTCTCTTTTATCGTCTCAGTTAAGTTTTTGGTCTTTCCTTGCTCCGAGTTTCCATTTTTAGGATAGTTTCTTTTATTTTTATTACTTTTTATTAGTTGTTGTTGACTTTATTTCTTCTTTGTCTATCTTTTGCCAAAAAATCAAAACTTTTACCCATAATGTGAGGGTTACTTTTTGGAACTGAACAAAAATAATTTCTGTATTTTTTAATGCTTCCAAATTTCCACTATCTTCTTGTTCTTTTCTCTCTTTTATTATAGTTCTTCCTTTTAATTCTTATTAGGTGTCGTCATCGACGGAATTTCTACTGTATCGCATATACGCACGACATTTCTCTTCTTCTTTTAAGTTGCTTCTAAGTAAACATAATTATGGTGACCAAAGCAACACGCTCGGACTGGTAACAAACAAGTTACAAGACACGTCGAAACTTGCATGAAGACGAGTTCAGAAAAGGTCTACACGAAACATATAAATAGAACAGACCACTGGCAGTCAGTACAACGAATTGGCGAAATAGGACGAACGGCTATCCGAACGACCGCGCAATTTTTTGTGGACATTCTTGTATGTATTAATTACTTGATTGTATATTTTAATATATTTTTGAAGTTGTGTGTTCTGTCTCATCAATGCACCTAATTTCAACAATAATTGTTACGACAAGGATTGGAAACTACAAGGTCAATGGCTGGCAAATAAGGATTCAGCCAAGTCCAAAGCCTGGGTTGATGTGTGCTGATTACGGACTTCCAATGATCACCGTGTTAAACACTCCCTCACACTTCATCATTAAAGTTCTTTATAGTTAACCTTCTCAACTTCAGTTTCCCTTATGACATGGGCTAGTGCAGTTTATGATATATAGACGGTGGTCAAATCACTGGTCTATCCTACGACATAAGCGCTCATCCAATCGAACAGAATAGTGACAGCCTCACATAATACGGCGTCATCGCAAACATTAAAATATACTAAAATATTTTCCAATTCATATAATATTATCACTCAAACATCCGTCATGCAGTGATCTCTACCAGACGTTATTATTTATCCTTTTGAAAATCGCATTTGAAGACCTTCCATGGAAACAAAGCCAAAGAGGGAATATTGTGGGAGAAGATATCACAAGACTGAAAAATTATTCGTTCGGAACCAAGTTTTTCCTTCCTTGTGGAATTTTTTTAGGTTTGACAACCGGGAGAAGAAAGAAGTGGAAGGAGGAGGAAGGGGGTTGAGAGAAGATTTAAAGAGAATCCACTGCGCAATAGGCAATCACAAGCCAAAACTGTAGAAGAAAAGAAAAGAAAAATTGCTCCATCTTCAACCTTCATATTTTCGATAGAAGTAATCTACTTTTATAGAACGGACACTCAATGAAAATAGTCAGCCAAGCAGAACGATGATTGGAAGTTTCTTATTATTATATAGAAAGAAAAAATGACACCTCTCTTTCCTTCTTCTTCTTCTTCTTCCTTTTTCCTCTTTCTTATACAACGTGGAACTCGGAAAAGGTGGCGATGAAAAGATTTTTAGTGAAACGCACTTCGTTCAATTTTCAGCAGGAATCGCTCGACCGAAAATAAAAAACAAAATTATTCTCCAGGCTGGAAAATTAAAACTGACCGCGTACATTTCACGCGTGAGCGCCTATTCAAATGATTTTCTCACCTTAAACACACATTCGCACACTCGCTTGGGAGTAGAGAGAGAGAGAGTCTGCGTGTAATTTTCACCAAAATAATAATCCTGTGAGCGGGAGGAGGTGAAAGTCCCACAGGGATACCAACGGACAATGGCCTCCTACGGTGCGTTCAAACAACCTTTCTTTACCTCAAGCGGAGATTTTGTTCAAAAGGACAATCCGGTATGTGTGAAACATTGTTCTCTCCCACACTCCTGACTTGTCGAGTGACCTTATAATCCTTTATGCTTTATTCATCATACTCTTCACATCAATTACCTTTTTGAAAAGTCGGAAAAGTTTGCGAAAAGCAGCCCGCACCACTACCTACATAAAATAAATTTTGTTTCTAAATAAGGCACCTAATGACTTTAATTAGCAATTTGCACTTTCGGGTGTTTGGGTTAATGAGTTAAGTACAACCTACAATCATGGCCTAAAATGGGTTATGTTGTAGGTCAAGAAAAGAATTAAACTGTTTAGGCTTGGGTCTACCAGGCCATATGCAGGTATGCATTACGGAGTACCAATACTAAGCCAAGAAGCATAATGAAACACATAAGGCGTTGCCATGGTAACCGAGTGTTACGTAGAAAAATCCAAGCAGAAGGATCAACCTTTTAACAACTTGATAAACCAAAAATTCTAAGCTAAATATAACCCAAACAGACTAGTCAAAAAAAATTCTGAGAAACATATACACCACCGAAACAGATCCAAGAAATGAGCAAATACCTGATTGAAAGAAATCAAAATCTAAAAACATCAAGAAAACAAGTCAAAGTATATCAAACAGCAAAACTCAAAAAATAAACTCAAAACGACAGCCAAAATCCGCCCACCCACTTCCAGAAAATCATTCAAACTGTCGGTTTCCCATCTATCAAACTTCGAATCAGACTTTTTCTAATTCCATTCCAACCTCACCTTTGGACACCCGCAGACCTAATCAAATCCAAAACGACTTTTCTTCATTTCTCACTACAAAAGTCACCTCCAACGTCATTTCAAATGATTAAAGAACCCGTCCTTCGTCTCTCCGTCTTTTCTTCCACCTCTTCATCACCATCATCATCATCGTCTATACAAAACACACACACACAGGGAGAGAGAGGGATATTCACCTTTTTATATTCACGCTTTTATGTATGAAAATTATGAACCATAAAAAAAGAAAAACTTCAATAAAAAGTTATCAAAAACGTTCTTCCCGCTTACTCCGTCTCCTCTGCCTCCATTTTTCTCTACTCCTCTCCTCGACCTCCCCTCGCCTAATTAAACTGTTATCGGTCTTTTCCTAAAAATAGAGGAGAAAAAAATTTTTTCCAGGAGGAAAATCTAAACATTGTTATGGAAGGACTATTCCCGTGGAAAATAGCGCCGGGGAACGGGGTTCCATGAGCTCGCCATAAAAAAATCTTTTATATTATAGACTTTAATCATTTTTTATTGACATATTTATACTATTTATACTTTTTTTTATCTCGCTTTCCAGCTGACGTGAACTTTTTTTCCCTTTCCCCGCCCCCGGTAAACCCGGTTTATACAATTTTCGCGAAAAAAGGTCACCCGAAAATTCCCGTCCCTCCGGCTTTTTGAAAATTTTTTCTTTGTTTCCTCCAGGTTTTGTGCTTTTTTAGAGTTCCGAGCTTTTTTCCCCAAACTTTGTTTTATTCCCTTCAAATAATGGCTCCGGGAAAGGAAGGCAGTTTGAAACGTACCCCGAAAGTCTTGAGAAAATATTCCGCCAAGAGCTGAACGGTGTTTTCGAAATTTGCAGAATCCAGTTCTACAGCCGAGCTTTTCCTTTTTTCTTCTTTTTTTCTGGAGGATTAGAAGCTGTTAATTCTCAAAACCAAAAATTGTTTCCGAGTCGCCAGAAATTAATTAAGAGACTCGCAAAAATAGCTCTTTAATCCGAGTGACCGTTTCTTCTGGTTACTGACTCCTTTCTAAAGGGATTTTCCGTTGAGCTGGTCTGCGGTAATTCCTGTTTTAGTTATGTGACAGTTGACTTGGAAAAGCTCCTTTTTTTGGTCAAGTGACCTCTTTTAATTTTCTTCTTTCCTTTCTTCCTCTTAATAGATTCGCAGGTGAGCAATTTCCTTTCTCTACGTTTCAAAACCGAAATTATATACACCCGTAAAAACATTATTTTCGTATAAATTAATACCTACAGCCTCCTTAGAAAGAAAAGAAGATAACATCTGAGCAGAATGGACTCACGAACTATATCCTGAAAAAAAGCAAACACCGGGGTGATTCCAAAGACGGAAAAGACCTTAAGGAACTAAAAATCACCCAACAAGACCTTAGACAGCGTGATAGTGTTATAAACTGCTACGGTGGATGATACAGACGACAGTTTATCCCAAATCTGACGGCAATTTATATAATGAAAGGACATGATAGTATCTAGTACAGTTCTGACACCAAAACGCTGATGGAACGAAATGAGTGATACTGTTGTTTAGTTTTCTGAAGTTCGTTTGTGTCTGTTCTTCACCCTTTACAATGCTCTTACAGCCACAATGTACTCGTAATGATGTACACTTTCAGCACTACTCTCGATACTGACTTTAACTGGTCTAAATACTCTGCAACTTACTAACCGAACTGACTGAACTAAACTAACGGACTACCTTTTCGACCTGGACTGAATACTGATTTCAACTGATTCCTCGGATACAAGAGTTGAAAACATGTGTCTCACTCGTTTTTCTTACTTTTGACCATTTTTGCTCTCCTCTGTGTCTCCTCATCATTTGGAATATTATCTTATCTCTAACTGGACAACAACTGATTTATGGTAAAATTGCAACAGGACGAAAAACAAACTGGAGCCAGAGGGATTCCTGCCGAAAACCAAGCTGGAAACTAGTAAAGCGTGGACCGAGGAGAGGAAAAGAGCCAACAGCAACAAAGGAGGAGGCGAAAAGAAGAAAAAGGGAAAAAAAGTGAAGTAGTATTGACATCATGTTTCAAAAAGATGGCCGAAACGGTAAATAGAATAATAAATAAATAAATACTAAATTCCAAAATCTCAAATTTGGCCCTCAAATGAGCTTTCAAACAAATTTTCCCAACAGATGGCGGAACGAACGACGACATCTGACGCCGACAAATTGAAACAATATTTAACGGTCAACATTTTTTGTTTACGCCTTTAATTCCCAAGTTCGTCACCAGTCAGCGCTACGTTCGTGAATTCCTCCAACAGAAACTTTTTCGAATTTCCTTTTTTAATTATTCAATAAAGATTTGTTAAAGAAAGATTAAGCGATTGTCAAAATACGATTACGAGGGATTAGAATATAATCCGAAAAGAGATTAAGAACATTTCGTAAACTGCTAAACATTTATAAGGAAAATAAATAAATAAAATAAATCACACTGGCAGACAGCCAAACGAGGACACCTCAGCACGGTTGCAGGTTAAATTTTTCATTTTCGATCGATTAATCGACGAATATGTTTCACACAGCTTTTTCGGAAACTTTAATCAAAGCCTTTTGACTTATTCATCGACGAAAACCTCATTTCTTGTTCTAGATGTCTGGTTTCTAATCCACAGACCCACCAGACGATTTGATGAGGAGAGAGCTTTCCTCTCTCTCAATTTGCCATTTTCATTAAAACCAAAAATAAATAAATCAAACCCAATTTCACGCCCAACTATATCTAATTACCGCCTTTTCTTTTTCGTCCATCGTAGAAATTTTCCGGACTTGCTTTCCCCTGTACTGGGAATCGCCCCAGACAGACCGAGAAACGAAATCGCTGTCCCTGAAGGAAAATAAAATTTTCCCGCCAAGGAACTCGCCGTCCCGAGAAATCGCTTCCCCGGGTCCCCCTCTAAGAAAACTCGACCATTTCCAAAGCTAACAATCTAAATTGCCGGTCAGCATATGGGTTGGAAAATATGAAAAATGTTTTTCATCCCTTTCCAGAGGGTGAATTTGAAAAATGAGGCTCCATTTTATGGGCTTTCAATATTAGAGTTAAAGCAAAATAAAATTTTAGGTGGAAATTTTCAAAGGGAAACAAATTTTTATTTTTATTTTCCCGAGTTCTGGAAATTTTTGCGGCCTGGTGTTCATGGATCAAAGGAATGCTTTTGAAGCCGTGTCTTTTGGAAAATATTTTTGGCGAATAAAAACGAGGAGAAAGTTGGTGATTCCACGAGAATTTGTTTGACGTAATGGTTCTGGTAGGAATAGTTACCGCAACTACTATACCCATTATTAAAGGGGAAAACAAGCGAAGTTAACTAGCTGACTTACCACCACACACATCCCAAGAGTCACAAGACAGTGATAGTTGTCCAGTTTTCTTTATGTTCCTTTCCGAAAGCTCAAAACTTCTTTTTTGCTGGGACGAATGTGTCTTCTTTCAAACATAAAAGAATAAAATGGCATGTTAAACACTTTATCACCAAGAACGACAGCAGTATTCCAAATAACACGGGGTATGTAACAAAGTTCATTCAATTTTCGGTTTAAGAATACTTTTTATAGCACTATACAAAGCCTGGTTTAGTTCTGCCAAGCAATGCTATTAGGACAAAAGCTAAAATCTGTTGGCTTATGATTCCAAATTTTTTTGAAACTTCTAAACCTTTCTGGGGGGTCTAATACAAACTCATTCAACAAACTATAGTTCAAAGCTGATTCATTACCACTATCTTGTTGTCCATTTTCTAGATTCTCAATCAAAACGTCCAAGATTTGACCACCGGCTCCATTTTCTGGTATCCCCATAATGACCATTGCCAGACCTTAACAGGTCTTCCTCCGCCTAAAAATAAATTTTCTGCTTCACTTATAAAGTTAACAAGGCCAAATCTCCAACAACAACAATAAAAATTTTCTTAAGCACTAACGAAAAAGGAGTCAGAAAACTTTTTTGGAAATTATCCAGATTGGATGAGATTTTAGGTCTTGAGGCCAAGTGGGTGTAAACAACTAAATAAAACCTTTTTTATTAATTAGCTCAAGTTGTTTGGAAAACAAACGGAAACGGAAATATAACTTGAGATAAAATCTAATACAGCGGAATGAGTAGATATGAAATTTTGAGAAAAGAAAGGCAATAAGAAGATAAAAAAACGGAGATTCGGAGTCTGATACTTTCCTGTCAGCTATAGTCGAGGAGTTGAGTGTACAGCTATCAATTCAATGGTTTGACACGGATGATGTCATCTGTGTAGTGTTCTCCCGCCAACTCCTGAAGTTGAGATATTGGTTATCCAAGTCATACCAATTACATCTTATTCTTCGGAGAGATAGTACATAACTGGAAGATGAAAATAAAAGAATTAATAACAATAACCAGATAATGTGAAGACTGACAAATACGATCTTTCAGTACTTCCTGAATAAAAAGACAACACCGGTGTGGTTGCTAGAGAAGGAAAAAGATCTTAAAAAACTGGAAATCACAGAGGTGTAAAGCGTGGACCAAGGAGAAGATGACAGCGAACAGGAAGGCGGAAGAAGAAGGAAAAAGGAAAAAAGCGAAGCAGTGTTGATGGCCTACACATTAAAAAAAAGGTAGCGTCAGCTTGGCTCCATCATAACTAAACAAGAATATGACCAAATAATATCTGCTCTTATCTGCACCGGAGTATTTGCTGTGACAAAGACCAGAAAGCCTGGAGTTGGAATTTGATGAGGAAATTCTGCCGAATCATAGATGTGGCCGATTCTAACCACCACAACACAACAGCCAAGGGCCGGAGAAGTGCTTAAAATATAAT
Organism: Columbicola columbae; assembly: GCA_016920875.1. Lineage (NCBI taxonomy): Eukaryota > Metazoa > Arthropoda > Insecta > Psocodea > Philopteridae > Columbicola > Columbicola columbae. The sequence goes on along the minus strand of JADMLL010000006.1, from coordinate 13,393,028 downwards.
CACTTGTGAGGAGTATGAACTGAGATTATTTCGGTGTTGGGCAGTGCAATAAGTCTTGCAACACTTGGTATTCGACAAAAATTTCCGGCCAACCGAAAAATTGGATACAACAGGAAATCACGCTAAAGGGTATAGCACACATCTTAAGAAAGTTGTTAACTAAAAAGTGAAAAATAAAACAAATGACAAAAGATGGACTTACTACAAACACAGAATCTTTATTTACGGCTATACCTTCTACGCTCCTAAAAAGCCATCAAGTCTTCGGAAGAGTGAATCAGCTCAAATACTAAACAAACACTCCAACACCAGCATTTATCTGAAATTAGTCCCCGAACTCCCCCAACGATCTTCTCCGGGGCTAGTAGACACCATAAAACTAAGGTTATCATCAACCCGTAATGACTGCAATCATTCCAACAAACACAACCTGAAATCAAGACAAAAATCGGGATATAGATAAATGGTGATTGAGTGGGGTCATGATTCCACGAATACATTCAAAAGAATAATTGAATTTGGCACTGACCCAGACATTCATCAACATTCATTTCAAAAAATCAATATCATTCAAACAACATAATTGACTATGTGAACGTAAAAAAAAGAAAAAAAAATCCAAGCCGGGGGGTAAAAACAAAACAAAAAACTGGAGGGCATTAGAGCCTAATTAAAATGTTTTAAACAGACCTGGGAAAGAGACTAGCAAAAAAAGGCCAAACAGCTTTTTTGAGCAGAAAATGATTTAATCTCTAGTAAAGCTTAATAAGTTAATAGGCCTCCTTCTCACGAGCTTGCATGTCACATCATGATTATCATTATCTTTTCCCTTTTTTTCGGGGGAGGATTGCCGAATCTATCATTTCTCATTTCCGCCCCCATTTTGGAACCCTTATAGAACATTTTCGGTCTCATTTGGAAGGATTTAATGACGTTCTCAGGTCCTTTAAAGAACGATGACAATTAAAAAATGTTTTCAAATTAAAGCTCGTAAAATTGAAATTTATTTTACAGTTAATCTCTTCTCTCTTGATGTGAGCGATGAAATTTCTTTTTTTCTAAATTTATCTGTTCAACCCTATTTTTGAGTGGTTTTTGGACGAGAGCCCTGAGATCGTTCATGCGTGCCGCATCCGGCCTTACTCTAGTGCTTTACATTTGAGTATACAAATCATTTCAAAGCTTTTAGTGTCCCTAGTCTAGGGTTGCCAACCGTTTTTTTCTTTTTTTTTAATGGAAAACAGTTTTCTTTCTTAAAACCATCTGTCCTTGTCCTTTCTTTTTGTTTTTGAAGGTTGCTGAATGTCCTTTTCTCTGGTAATGAAAATTAATTTCTTGTTGATGCTGGCTGATATAAATAAATAGCCTTGTGAGAGGTTTATAGTTTCCTTATAGACACGCATCTCCTGTTTTGGATGATGTATTACAGTTTGAAGGTTCTCTCATGATCACAAGGAAGAGAGTAGAATAGTTTTTAAAAGCCATAAACAGTCGGGAATCTCAACTAATAACTCAAACGATTCTAAATACCAACCGACCTCCCGAAACTAATCATAAAGTAAATTCTAACCGGTGCAAGCAATATCTGTTTTCGGGTAGCTAAAAGGATTATACTAGATAATCATAGTTCACCAGATAACATTTAAGTGGTTCACGTATATATTTATTGTTTCTCACGCAACCATTCATTATTTCTAGTTCTTATCACTAAACATTGCCCCAATTTGGGTTTGCTTCGTAAATCAATCATACTTGAATCACACAACTTAATCCAAGAGTTCAAATTTTGAGCTGGTTCGATTCAAAACCACGAATAAAAATCTCAGGGGGGGATTGGTTTTTGTCCTTTGATCAATCTCACCACGAAACTGTCAAGTGCCTACAGATATTGTTTCATAGTTCGTTCGAATACTGTTGAACCTTGAACGGTTTTATCTGGGGATCTGTATTTTGAGTTTGAGTCACAAAAGGAAATTCGGCATCAAGTAATCTCGTTTGAAACACATTCCTCGCCCGCCACTATAGCATGATAAAAAGTATAACGTTAGGAATCGTTTATATCATGCATCATCACAATGTAGATAAAACATGGTGGTAGGGTTTCCTCGTACAGGCTCCTTGTAATAGTTTCAGTGTTCAATCTTGGGTCACATGATTGAGCTGCAATTCTTACTCTTCAATTCATCCTTGTCTTTATATTCTCAAGGTTTTTATACTTGTTGATTTCTTATGATTTTATTTATTAGTGTAGTCCCTAGTAATTAATTAATTAAAAATCTTCTTTGTACTCTAAAATGGCCGCCCTGAATTTGTGTGATCAAAAACCTTCCTAAGAAAGCAATCACATGACTCAGTAACCCATGTGTTAGAATTTAAAAAATTTTGAACACAATCTGACCCACCTCTCAGATGGGTTGACTCATACAGTTACTCTTGACTGATGGTAGGCAAACTCTTCACCCAAAAGAATCAAATAAAAACTACAAAATTTATTCAGACCCATTTTTTAAGTTTTACTGTAGAGACAAGCTTTACTGAAATATTTTCAACAAAATAATTTGGGTTAGAAGTAAACCCTCAACCTTACTTTAACTAAATACTGTATGTCTTAGCTCAAATGACGGTATAATAATAAAACTTGGTATCATATTTATATAAAGATAAGATTTAGCTAATAATACTCTGAGCCTACAATACACATTTTATGGAAGAGCCACAGCCAAGGAGTAAAAGACCTGCACATTGCCGACCCCTGCTCTTGACCTATACAGTAGCACTGTAATTAATACAGATAATGAAATAACTTTAGCTTTAAATGGTTTAAAATATTCTGAAACATATCCTGCTTTTGGAGATAAGATGGAAGTCTGCTCTCATCTAGGCCTACAAACTAGTTTTTGGCTGATATTCAGAAGAAGGTTGTCATTAACTGAAAGCTAAAATTGTAAATTGCATAACACACAGACAGACAAATATTCATCTTCTCTATATAGTATAGAAATGATTAAATATTGTAATTGATGTTCTGTAGATAATTTCAAATGTTAAACCTCACCTGTTCCTCATTTAAATTTTCCCTCGGGTATCTAAATTTGAATATGAATTTGTTCGTTTGAACGGAATAAAGTGGAAAATGTAGTTGGAATAAATTTTAGAAAAGGAAAAAAAAATAAAATTCAAAAACGAGGAACAGCTTGGCAAACTCCAAAATAGCTTTCAGAACTCCGACAAAGCCCTCGGGGATTTCCCGCGACTGATTCTGGACAAAGTTCCCCATTTGAGGGTGTGCATTAACCGTGACGCTTAGCAAAACATTTCACGTATTTTCTGTTGTTTTGAATTTTATCTTGAAAACATTCATCCCAAAACCTTTTCTGTCCTTTATCCGGGAGGACAGGAAACCCGACAATTTTCTTTCTTCGGAAGACGAAGTCTTCGTCCTTTAAAAATAAGGCGAAGAGTCAAACGTTGAGCAAGAACCCGGCTTCAGGGGTTGATAAAATCGTTGAGAACGTTGCATGTAGTGCCACAGGCATTCGGGCTTGGGATGAAACCACCCCCAACCCCTGACCCGTCAACTCTTTTACCATTTGCCATGCGTCAGCCTTGAAGGCGAAGAGGGAAAGCTTTCGTAGGGCTTTTTGCCTCCCTGTGAACTTTATACTCCAGCATCTTGTCTTAATCCTAAAATCATTTTTTGTGAAGCTTAACTGTGGTTATATCAAACATCCTATGAGAGCTTTAAAGTATAAAAACCAAAAATCCAAATTGTGTAACCTGCATTGTCAAGTTTTTGTCTTCCTAACACAAACAACCTAAAATTACAATTGTGTGTAACAACTATGACCATAGTTTTGTATTTGGGCACAAACCAAGTACCCCAAATCATATTTTAACATTAAATAAATAAGACTTACACCCTCAAGTAGTTGATACATTTCAATATTGAATTCAAAAACCAAATTTAACAACAAAACCACATTACCATCACATAAAACAAGATTGTGACAAGATTTGAATAGTCATGTGATGTGCTACATTAACCCAAACATACAAGTTGAGAAAAGAACCAGACAACAGATTAAATTGTATAGATCACATTTGTTCTATACATTCACGGTTTAAATAATATTATACAGATGGAGGAGTAAAGTTTAAAATCAAAACCTACATTCAAAATGGCAGTCCCAATTGAAGCAACCTGTCTCAATCATTAGTTCATAATCCACTTCTTTCATTATCTCGTCAGGACCTAACAATACCCAAAAGACCTTCAACATCCTGTAAAAAAAAATAAAACGTAAATATAAGTGAATAAATAAAACGTTAAACTTCAAACTAAAATCGAATGAAACAAATTTCACAGGAGAAAAAACTTACATCGAATAATTGCATGCAATGTTTCCCGTATTTATTCTTCGATTCACATCATTAAAACTTCTTCGATTCAGACAAAGGCGGCTTTTTTTCAAAGAAGAAACTTGAACTGTTTTTCTTTTTTTTTCTTATTTACTCTTCCTAATTTTGGAATTAAATTCTTCTCCAAGTTTATATTCTGATTAAATAAACGTTTTTTACATGCCGGTAATTATTTCATTTGATTCTCACCCCGAAAAATAATTCCTTTTACTGAAATTGTTGTTGCATTTACTAAGACTCTTGGAAGTTTGTTGAACGTAAACAAATGACTGCCATTATATTCTAAAACGATCTAATCTCCACCTTCTTTTGTTTAATTTTAGACATGAATTTATGGGTTTGGGAGTCTATTAAGTTTGGAATTTAATTATGAATGATTTTTGAGTTATAATTAGCCGGGTTTATGGATTTGGTTGGTAATACTAATCAAGATTTTCATAAGAATAAACCAAAACAAAATCTTATTCATTTTGATGTGTTTTAGGGCCTAATTTTCGTTAAATTAGTAACCCATATTTATAGAAATTGTTGAAAATATAGTATTTCAGTTTTTTAAGTTAATTATAAAAGAAATTTGGTTATGATTCTCTAAAACGAGTAAATTCAGAGACTGAGTAATGTTGAGATAGGATGTTTGGAAAAAAACAAAAAGATTTTACGTGAAAAAAGTTAGAGAAAAAACAAACAACACAAAAAAACGCAGAATAATCACAGAAACGCTACGCTTGCGTACTTTTGTCGCCTATAAATTGATAATAATAAAATTTAAAAATAAAAAGTGAAAAAGAAAAAATAATTTTTTTCTTATTAAGTCTAATCGGTGTGAAATTAAGCGAAGTTTAGCTCAGTCACATTTCTCATGCAGTTCGGACGTTTCCGTCGTTGAATACTCAGTTCTCGACGTGAGCCGAAGGCGAAGGTTTTTCGCTCTTTATGTGGGAGAAGCGGTCGTTTTGACTAAAACCAAAATTTTCATTCATCGTTAAGTCGGTGGGGGCAGGCAGGGAAAAAACCGTTGGGATTGTGTGATTTTGTGAACGTGACAACTAAATTTGAAACATGTGATTTGACGTGTCGGTAATGGTTTTCTAGAAATGACTGAATATTGTTGAAGAAAACAGTTTCATCAGCCAGAAACGTCTTCTATTTAGGAAAAAAATGTAAGTCGTTGTTTCGTTACTTTTCACTCACAGGTTATGCATAAACAAAAAAATGGCGGTAATGGAGGAAATGACCGCCATTAGGGTATCTGCCAAATGATTAATTTTTTTCTTTTAATGAATTGAAATGAATTTCTTGGATAAAATATCTATTTGTTATGAAATGTTTCGATGAATGCTGTCTCGAAACGGGTAGGAAGGAGGAGGAGGGATGTTCTAAAGCTTTTGATAGAATTTTAAACGACCCTCAGTCTGAATTAATAAATAACCGAGAAATTATTGTCGTCGTTTAAATTGATGTCTTTAAAACTAGAAGTTCCTTCCATTCTTCTCTTTTTTGTGTTCCCTCATGATAATTTTTAAATATGAAAAGGTAGAAAGGGATGCAAGCTTGAACAGACATTAGCTTTAGGTCGAAATATTTTTGGGGAGTTTTTCCTCGAAAATGGTTTTGAACACGCAATGACGCCCTCACCATTCATTTCAGCTTTTTTTTTATGCTGGAGGGTATGAGGGAAGGTAGTTGAAAGAAGAAGAAAACCGTTTCTGAGTTATTTACCTGTGTTGAGGAGGTGAAGGATTATCTATGATCCAAACAAGAAGTTGACAAAGTTGTTTGTGGCTGCCTTGGTTGAAACTAATTTCTGTGGTTTGAAATTTTTGGATTAAGCCTCTCAAGGGAATCATGTAGATACAGGTTGATTGCTTTTCCTTTCAAGACAACTTTGTTCTAGACCTGAACATTAAATCAAAGGAAATTGTTTTTGACTTTGATTGACTTTCAATATTTACTTAATTGTTTGTTGTCTCTTCGGGTTGGCTGAAGTTTTGCTGTGGAGTTGTTTGGCTGTTGCTTAAGTTGAAGTTGGTTTCTTTGGTTCTATTGGAGAATATTTGAAAATATTTTTACTTTATCTTTGAAATATCATGTTAGTTCTTTCCTTTATGTTATAATCAACAATTATTGGTTCTCGAGCCAGTAGAAAGGTCAGGACATTGTAAACTTGATGAAAATTTTGATGGGATTTCGGGTGACCATCTTGAAATTGATTGAATGCTTTAGTATGATATAAAGATGTGTAAATTAGGTTTGGAAGGGTTAAAATTAATAGGTGGAATACTTTTAAGTAAAGTTAGCCAGTTTCCTGAGGTGAAGTAGAGGAAATGAGGTTTTATCCAAAATTCCAGAAAATGGTCAAAGGAATTAGGGAGGGGGATGACTTGAAGTGAATCTCTCCAAGATGCTGAACCCAATACACTTCCCTTTGATACCGATACCGCTAGCCTTTCATTTTGGTTTCGTCGGCTAACTCTATGCATGGAATAATTAACCCTCATTAATTTTAGAAAAGGTTGGTTGTTACATTTCGAGTTTTTAACTTGGGGGGAAAACACTCCTTTTAATAAAGAGAGAGAGAGAGGAAAGCAGGTCTGAGCTTTCTACAAGACAAAGATAACAAAAACCTCTCAGAAAAGGAAAACACTTGCCAAGTAAATAATTAAAAATGAATGAAATTTGAAACTGGAGACAATTTCTTTTTTTTTTCTTTGTCTCTCTCTCTCTCTCGTCTCTACTCGTGTACGGCTCGAGTCGGTTTCAAATTTCATTTGTCATTCTTTGGTTTCATTTGGATTTGGTGTTTATGATTTTTCAATCGGATTTATTTACTATTTTGTTTGGTAAACACTGAACCCCTACTCCCTCTGTCCATGTCTGTCGTTTGTTAAAGTTCAATGGTTTTCCCTTTTTTTTATTGTTTTGAGTGTGTGATAATAAATTAGAGTAGAGATAGTCGATTAGTAAACATGATTTTAGGCTCGATGGTCATTTCCATTTTTTTGGTTTGGTTTGAGGAGGATTTCAACCCTTTTTCGGTCCTCTCATCCCTTCTCGTAGAGTCGTTAAGACCCCTGGGTTTTCCCGAACTTCGAAATTCGATTCGTTTTAATTGCTGACGCATTAGGGAACGAGATCCCGGAACGGTTCATTTAATTTTGTTGGTTTTACACGAACCTTCTGTCTTCTCCTTTTTTTTTCTATTTTCTTGTGCTGAGTTTTTTATTTTATTTTAATAGTGAGGTGGTGAAAAGATGCGGTCGGTTGGGTTGAGGTTGAAGATGGAGGAAAAAAAAATGAATCGAGAACATTATGAAAAAAATATTTCGATTTGAAAGGAAGAAAAAAAGATTTTAACTTCCGCCGGAGAACGATAAAATTATCATAAAATGTCGTTATTAAAAGAATAAAAAAAATGAAAAAGATTATGAAAGAAGAAAAGAAGTAAGAAAGTGGTGAGGAGGAGAGGAAAAAGAGATTTGAGGTGGGAGGGCGGGGGTTTCGGTTTTGGTGGGAATCTGTGGTGACGGGAGTCTGATGGCTGCTTTTACAGTAACTCACCACTGGAGACAGTGGTTTTTGGAAGGAAATACTTCAAGTCTGAAGTGTTTCCATTTGGGGGTGAAAGGGATGAGTATTGCTTAAAGACCATATAGGATCAAAAATGTTTGAGCCAAAATGGCTCTATCGCTTACTTTCTAAATGTAATAAGTGGTTTCTGGAGAACTTGACCAGAGTTTTAGCCCCAGGAGAAGGGTTGAATGAAGAAGATAGAAAATTGTACGGCTTATGAATTAGAGAACCTATTCCCATGTACGAGACGATAAGTAGTAGATCTAGCTCAAGGAGTTTGTTATCTAGAACTCGTCTACTCTCTTAATCCTAGGGATTGGATAAAAGATATAACTGGGAATTAGGTTAGATATATAAGTCAGAGTAGAATAGTTAGAGGAGGGGAAATGAAAAAAGTAGTCAAAAAGAGCATTAACAAAAGAATAGGAAGTAAGATTTAAAAAGACCGAAACAAGAAACAGGGAAAAATAACAGAAGAGATAAAAAACAGAAGTAATAGAAGAAGAAAATAGATAATTTCCAGATTGAAGCTTAACGAGTAATTGGATCCTGTAGGTCCGAATGGGTTTTTGAATAGCTTCGTGTGTAAGAAGTTTGTAACTAGTCTCAAAAGTTGGTATCGATTTTGGGTTGTGTGTCTGCGTCGTTAAACAAAAATAAATAAATAAATAAGAGACCACGTGCAAATAATACGGCGGAGTACACACTGTGCACGTACGTATACAAAACATTCTGTCGTGTGATGTGCGTGTGCTGCCGCCACTTTCGCTGACGGTTACGATGGTGCTCGGATTTTTTTTTTGTTTTTATAAAAGTGTTGGAGGTGGGCGTCGCAACATTATGTATATGACTTTATTAGGCATTGGTTTAGCCTTAAAGGGTAATATTTATTAATCGTGGTTTATTAATAAAAGTCGGAATACGATTTTCTTTTAATGTTTGTTTAGAGTTCACCATTTTGACCTCGCTCTTAACAACTCTAATTTTGACCTTTTTTTTTGTTCGTTCCCAGCAGATTTTTTTTTTAGTTCATTGAAAATTAAGGGCTAATTGCGGTAATTAGTGAGTTTGAGGGAATCGTGGTTCGCGACCTTTTTTTTCTGTTGGATTGTGTTCGTTATGTCGGTTATCACACACGGTTTTGTGTTATTTGATTTGTTGTTATCCTGCCACCCTCTCGGTTATGGCTTACGCTTGTTATTTCAATTATCGCTTCATATCCTGTTATACATTTTGACTGTGACTTGTTCGAGCTTCCAGATTAGGTGATGATTTGTTGAAAATTGTGGTTAACCGTTCCTAGATAATTGTTTATTATAAAAATTTTGGTTGTTAGCTGATTTGTTTATTTGTTTAGTTTTAAAAACTTTGTTCGAGTCAATAGGAATACATTCACGTATTCTGAATAACTTTAATTATTCTTTTAAGTTTTACTCTGAAAAACTGCGTTTGGTTTTTATGTCGTGTTAGTTCATATCAAAGAGACAAATAAATGTACGATTATCTATAAAATACAATATTTGCTTCGTAAAAATTAATATTAACCCCACCGCAGGAGAAGGAATGCGCCATATTAGATATAAATTAGAACTAAGCCATCAAATCTGTAAATTCAAATAAAAGTCATAAATTTGGAGCTGTATTAATATAATTTTTAACTTTTTGAATAAAAAAGGGTCTTCATTGAAAAGTTAAATCCACGGTCTTTTAAAAACATGGCGGAGTTTTTGAAATTGAATAACGAAAATTTCTTTGGATGTGTATCAATTAAGGTAATGCTTCCGTTATGTGTATTGAGCTTTTATTAAATTGGTAAAGATTTTTCTGAAGGCATTTAGAAATATAAAAACTCAAATCTGTAGCTGCGGTGGCGTTAATACGTATGTGCTCAATATTTTATTATTTTGGCTTAGCCCAGAGGTCGGCAAAGTGTGGCTCTTCTCAAAAATGTTTGGTGTAGGCCAGTAACTCATTTCAAAAGTGATGCACAGTTTAATGTAGAATTCATTTCATAAATATGAAATGAAGTTTGCTAAGAGAAACTCGAGAGTATAGTTTTAGCACTAATTATTTTTTTTTAAAATGTGTCAGCAAAGTTTGTCTTTACAGCAGACCTTTAAAAATGGCTCTCTAAACAAGTTTCAGGTTTGTATAGTTTACGTTTGGCTCTTTTGGATGACGACTTTGCCGACCTCTGTCTTAGCCCAATTATTTGAGGCATAGCTGTAGGAAGTATCATTCAAATAATAGTTTGAGTAAGCTATAGCTTAGCAAAGTTTGAGGTTGTGCTTCGAAATAACAAAATCATCAAATACTTAATGTCAGGTTCGATCGAATTTAACCGATTGGACCCAGAAGAATTCAGCTAGACTTCGAACATCAAACCTCGTTCACCACGACTCATCCATCTTTATCTTGAAATTTTTACACAAATGAAAAATTTCAATCACTAAATAAATTAAAACAATTAATAAATTGATTAAAAATTAATTGTCAGCAAATTAACACAACATCACTGAATGAATTTGTCGCGTGGATGTGTTCAGGTTCACAGACACATTGAAAGTGATGGATGATCTCGAAACGATTAGTGTTAGGACTGTGACGAAGGAATGGCAACTTGTGAAACAGTTCAGAAATTCAACAAAAAATATGGCCGCCATGGGTGATTTCGTTTGCTCTCGTAGTCTTGAATTTGGAGTTGTAGTGTCTAGTTGCAATGAACGATTTTAATTTTTTTTTTGTCGACTTAGCGGTATTTTGTTTTTGTGTGTTTGTTTGTGTTTTTAAGTGAAATATCGGCATCAATTATTTAAAATTAATGGGTTTTTATTGATTATTAAAATATTATGAATTAAGCGGAATGTGGTTTATGAGGTAATTAAAAGTGGTTGGGTACAAAGAATTAAATTAAAGGTGGGTCAATGTTTTTTATATTATTCTGTATGAAACAGGATGTTATTAGACGTACAGGATTTTTTGATGTGGTTTGGAGAAGGAAGATAAGCGAAAGATAAGACGAAGAAGTAAAAACTAATATAGAAGAGGTCTAGGACAGAGGTTCCCAAACTCTTTTGTGTCGTAGACCCATTTGGCATGATTTTCGGTTTTTAGTAGACCCCCTATTTACCTGATTTTTGTAAATTTCTCGCTGTAGTGAATTTTTTATTCCATAGGTACTTTTATAAATAATGTGTATGTCTTCATATTACAAGACAGTATGATGTAAGTAAATAGGTACTATCAGTGTATGTTGAGATCCACTATTGTGGACCCCCATTTTCATTTCATGAACCCCTAAATTTTTTTTCGCTGACGTAGACCCCCTACAGCCTGTCATAGACCCCTGGGGTTTGATATAGACCACTTTGAGAATCACTGGTCCAGGATATATATTATTATTATTATCTTATATTGAAGTTTTAACTGAAGTTGAAGGTCTTCATGAGTAGAGTTATTTTTTATAGAAGAACCATTGGCAGTGACGTCGACGGGTTTAAGACAAACAACTATAACTTTGAATGGTTCTTATTAAAATTTTCTAGCGTTTGTTTATCTAAAATACTTGATCTAAGTTAGAATACAGAACAGCAGGATAAGCAATGAGTGTATAATGAGGGAAAGAATGTAAGAAGGTGAAGCGAAAAGATCAGAGAAAAACTAAGGAAGGAAATAAGGGGTGAAGAAAGGTTAGACAGAGGATTTAGAAAAAAAAAAGAAATAAATCAGGCAAGAAAGAAGGTAAAAAAACTTCTCTTTGACTCACATAAACTTCTTTCAGAAACATTATATTTAAATTGGACCCATCACGAAATTTCTTTTGTCCTCCATCTTCTTCATAGTAAATGTATGGACGTGGAAAAAATTTCATAACAGGGCTGCGGAGAGAGAAAAAAGGAAAGAATGGAATGAACACAAAAAGGTGATCAAGAATCAGAATACAGAAGGTCGTTGTTAGTGTCACTCGACTAACCAAAAAGGTCGAAGAAACCTAAAATTTAACAAAAAAAAGTCTTAAAACGAAATTTTCTTTGTCATCCCCTTCCGTTTCCGGTTTATTTCACTTCCAATCACATCAAGTTTGAAATATGAAAACTGTTACAAGACATTAGCACTTCCCTTGTTTTTCCTGTTGTTTTTTTTTTCCTCCCCAGAAAACTGTAATAGAAAAAGGAAAACAACGAACAAAAAAGGGAGGCAAAAACCATTTTGGACATTGTAAATGGCGTTTGGTTATCCCCTCGACCACCTCCCTTAAACGAGCACAGTAAGGGAAAAAAGTAAAAGAAAGTTTTCCCACCATCCTCTCCGTAAAGGGATTCAAGAGGGAAAAGGAATTTTCTCGGGAAATGCTTAATCACTTTTGACAATAAGAACCAGATGGTGCGAGCACGTATGAATCTTGGACCGTATATTACCTTCAGAGCGGAAACATAAAATTTTAACTTCTATAAAATTCACATAAAAATAAATAAGGGCCCCGGCGGATGGGAGCTTTGCCCAGAGGTGCCTCCTTCCTCCCAGAAGATCGTTTGACGGAAGAGTTGTTGAAGTAATAAAATGAAAAGGCTGGCGGGGAGGGTGGGAGGTTAGATTTTCTTTGATGTACTTCCGGTCAAATTAAAGCCTAACATCATTCTGGAAAAAGGGTGTACAATATAATAAACGTTTTTCCTCTTTTATGGAAGTAATTTCTTGGCGATGATGATTATTATCTTTTGATCCATCTTCCTCCGTTTTCTGCCGTTCGTTTGTTTGTTTTTATCATTTCTTTTGGAGTTTGTAAGCAGGCGGTTTTGAGAAAATCCAATTTTTCCTTTTCCTTTTTACCCCAAAGCGAAAAAGAATTCTATTTAACTAAGAAAAAAAGAAATTTAATAAAGGTTATGAAAAATTCATTTTTATTTAAAAAATTTCTTTTTTAGAACTTTTCTAAATTGAATTTATCTGGTGACATTCTTAGAACTGGAGACGAGTTTCCCTCAGGAGGGAGTGGTGGTGATGGAAGTGAAACTGAAAGCGAAAGACAATGAAATCTCGGTATTGTTTTTAAGGGTTGCGGATTTTTTGTGGTAAAAGTTTTCATCCAATAAAATGGCGGAGTAATTAGTTTTGTTTTGATGGCTGTGCTTAGTTTTGATGATGTATTGTTAGTACTAAATCTACGGGAGGAGTTAAAAAAATTTTTTTAGGGCCTTGAAACTTTTGGAGTCGTATTATAGCATTCAGACTGTTGCGTTTTTACTCATCACGACTTTTTATAGTTGTTCGTAGAATTTTAAAGGTCTTTCTAAATATTGAATTGGTCAATTGGAGGGGTTTGTCAGCAATCGGTGAGAGTGTTGTGATTGATGTCTGCCTTTGTTCTGTCAAATTTTTGATCGTGATTGGTGTCTTTGATTTGTATCTCAGGTTTCTTTTTTTTATGTGAGTTATTTAATATTTAACTGTTTCTATTCTGATCGATTGGCACATTAAAATTCTTTTTTTGAATAATTTTTCAGTTAAAAAAAAACTCCGGAAAGTTGTGCTCTAAATAATTACGAATTTTCCTGTCGTTTGAGTTTTGATAAAAATTTGAATGTTATCATTGTTACCGAAACGGTCAGTTGACTGCTTTGATTTATAGGACCGAAAGCTTTATCCTAGACTTTTGTTATAGTCACGATTTACTTGTTTTGAGCATTTTTAATGACACATATACTCAGCAGTTGGGCATGATTTTGCGTCAAGCTTGAGTATAATCTTGGAATAAAAACAAAAAGCTGTGGTGTATTACCGTACTATGTAGTTTGGAAACAACTAAGACATCATTAGACCCGGAAAATTTTTAAAGACGTAGAACACAAAGGAGTGTGAGCCTTTTAATCAGTTCCGGAAAATCACGATCATTTATTTGGAATTAATTAGAAGGAGAAAAAACAGTCAACCAAAAATACTAGCAAGTTTTTGTTAGACTAGTTTTTTGAATAGACTAACTGGTTTGTCCAGAAATCTTCAAACCGGTTTATCCGTAAATTTTCCTAAAAATTAGGGAAAATCGCCTGAAATTCCGGACAAAGACAAACAAGTGGAAAAATAATCTCAGAAACAAATGGATAAACACGTCAGCTATAATGCTGTAAAGACAACAAGACAAGAAAATTTGACTGAAATATGAACAGTATAATGTGACGTATACATAAATTCGAAAACCGGTAGTCATGACCGAATTTTTAGGTGTAGTGTTAATGGGGTTGTTTCTGGAGTCAGTTGAAAGCTCTTGGTCATTATTTGGCTGTAGGAGCTTCCACTTCATTCCAGGGTGAAAGATTTTCAGTGTCAAGTTGCGGAAACGGAAACGTGAGCGAGGAATTGATTTGAGCGACAATTTTTCGGATAAGGTCGTAGTTCAATTGACACTTTGGGTCGTGTCCGTCCTTTCTTATTTGGACGGATAACGGGAATAGGGGCAGATAAAAGTGTCGCAGGGATGAGAAGGCTGACTTGGAAATTTTCAATTAATCAAAAAGGATTTTTTTTTGTGAGGTTTCGGAGTCTCTAAAACCTTTTGCAATTCAGAAGGTGAGTCTGTTAGGTTTATCGGGCGTTGTATCTTCCTCTTTTTTTGTCTGAGAGTCAGAAACTTGATTGCTTACATGCTCTAGACAAAAAATACTTGAGGCAGAGCTTTCCGCCGTTATCGAGGAAATTGGAAGTTCTTGAAGAGCTTTGGTATTAGATACATGAAAGCTTTTCCCGGGAGTTTTATTTTTTATTTTTAATAATAAATTCGCATTCGATACACGGCTAACGCAACAGGCTCTCCTCCCTCATCTCTTCTTACTCTTCTTTCCCGGAATGGAACCTGGTTTGGGTTGAGTTACTCTGGAAGATGGAAAGACAGGGGAGGTGTTCTCATGTAAAACGAGAGCTTCTTCATCGATCGAAAGTTTTCCCCCCGTCGGCTTGTTTATAATTTATTAAGGGATTCACCGGGGGTAGTGATGGCGGTGATATGGGGGTATGAGCGCGAAGGGGGTGGTTTATAAGGAAAAAGATAACATGACCGTTGACCGGCTTTTAAAAAAGTTAGAATCGTTCCATGATATCGCGGTGTTAACATCAATTTTCCACGCGAATGATATTAACCCATTTTAAATGTAACAGAGGAGGAGGAGGAGAAGGAGAAGGAAGAAGCGAGAACCTAAATAATTTTTTGGGCGGAAGATTGGGCCGAGGGCAGAACGGGGCGGGGGGAATTGTTTTTATTTTTTCGGTTGTTTTGTTTGTTTCGGAGTTGTTTGGTGTGTAAACCGGAAAAAATGAGTTTTTCTGTTGTGGAAAAGAGTGGGAGGAGTTAGAAATCGTGGCAAATTGAAATTTCGAAGTTGGCTGCCATTCAAATTGGTACTTTTTTGGGATTTTGGTGGGGTGGGAAACGTGGGGCAGGAGTGTTTTGAGTTTTGTGGATTTTCTCACGGTTTGTTAACTCGGTTGTTTTGCTTCGGTTTGTTGCCTATAGCCCCGTGGTGAAATGGTTGGGGGTGGAAAATTTTTTTTTTTATATGAAGAGTGTAACTTGTAGGTTTCTACAACTCGGTAATTGAACTCCCAGCTTTCTTGCTAGCCTGATTGCTGATGTAAGTTCTGTTTTCCTCTCCTTCCGGATTCCTATTTAAAAATTCATTTTTCAGATCCTCTGTAAATGTTCTCTTTTCCGTTTTTTGTCGAGCTTTTCAAATTTAAATGAGCTGAATTTTTTTGGGGGGCAGAGGAAGGAGGTAGAGTGCTGACAACGTAGAAATAAAAGACAATAGGAAGTCGAATGTAAGAGAGAAAAATAAAAGTTTTTCTTTTTTATTCTTGTAATCGACTTTTGAAAATTGTTTCAGCTTTGCACGCGTGTGCAGGAACGGATGTCAGTTGAGAGATTTTTTTTTGAAAACTTTTTTTATGAAATTAAAATGTTTGAAAGGAAATCTCAAACCTCGGATTTTTGAGTGCTTGGGTTTGAGGAAGACGAAGGAAGAGGAAAAAAGAGAGTGGCGCTGCTATTTTGAAAATTAATGGAAGAACTTTAAAAAAAAGAGAAAACGGAAGAAGAAAAGTTTATTAGAAATTCCAAAAACAGAAATTTAAGTTGAGAAGAAAATTTTTGTGGTCCTGTTGAGATTTCCAAGACTTTTTCTGGGATGGAGAAAGGGAAAAGGTGAGGTGGGGGGGAAGAAAAATGAAGAAGAATGGATTTTTGAGTAATTTGGAGTCTAGTGGAAATTTTTGAGGAGTCGTTGTTTTGCGGCTATAAAACCCGAAGTCTCTTTAAACCGCAAAATGAGGTCGTTATCTGCGGGAGATGAGTTGAAGGGCGGCGGGTGAAGTCAGCTATTTAGAATTTGGCAAAGGGTTCCAAGAGGTCATGTTTCAATAAATCTTAAGCGGAGAGTAAGCATTTGAAAATATTTTTTTGATTCCGAGAAGACGACGGAGTGAAAGGGTTTTTTGAAAAGACTTTCTTTCAAATAAATGCTTCTGGAAAGTTTTCTTGAAAAAGATAACGATACCGGAAGTAAAATAAAAATCGACTCAAGTATCCTGTAGCTATTGATGTTGACGAAATCGACCTGTAGTGGATGATCGTAAAGGGCGAATGTTGGGTCGGAAGGAATTTTTATTATTCACAACGTTTGGTTTTGGATTTTTCTCATAGTATAAACGTCATAATATAAGCATAATGACACAAGATTCGATATAAATATAACAACCAATTCATAAATATAATATAGGCCTACAAACATTTTAGCACCAAAACATTCACGAGTTTTGTATCTTAATTGAGAGAACTTTACACAACCAGGGTGATTGACAGCAGAAGACACGTATTTATACTAGCACTTGAAGTTGTTAATATAGTTTATATAAGCTTCAATCCATCGATATATAATTTTATATGCTGACTACGAAGTTATAATGCCTCAAAGTAACCCACACGATTATTTGGGTTGGCTACCTCTGTTATATAGGTCTCCCGAAACATGTTGGTGAACCTACAGTGTTTCGAATGGAAACTTGATAAATAAAATTTGATCTTGATACAGAGCTGTTGGGAGTATATTTGGGGTTAATTTTAAAGCCGGAAATGAATTAACCGAGTTATAAAACCGAAAACTTTAGGAAACAGCTTAGAACGTGTCTACGAAACGAACATGGGAACGTGAGAAGTAACTTCTCTGTTCCTGGGGAACTATGAAAGCTAACGATTTAATTTTTTTTTTCATTATGGAGGAACAAAAAGTGAAAAGAGAGAAGAAAATGAGAAAACGTAAGGGTAGTGAGGAAGGAGGATCGACTTCCTCTCTCTCTCTTTTGTAAAGAGGAAATTGGAAAATGGTACTTATGACGCCATGTTTGTCGGAAATTTAGTTTAGGAAGAATAATTACGATACGAATCGATTATCAAATTTATTTATTTTGATTCGTGCCTTCTTTTTTTTTATGGGTAGAATTTTAAATTGAAATCGGTGTTTCTTTTTTTAATCTGGTTAATATCCGGCCTTGTCGTAAATTTCAAATTGGAAATTAAATTCTGAAACGGTTCAATCAAAATGTTGTTTGGAGGTGAACGTCGGGTCTTCCGACCCATTTGGGATAATAAATTTTTATTTTATCCGAGTGGGATATTTAATTTTTGGAGAGTTTTCCGCGTGGTGCGGGAAAGTTTCTTCTGCTTTTTCTCTCTGCAATGCGAATTTTTTGATTTTCTATTTATTTATTTTTCTTAATTAGTTTTTCTTTTAAGTGGGATTTTTATTCTTCCAGTTCGCCCGGCTGTCGGGTTTTTGTTTTATGAGCTGGATACGTTCCACAGAATTTTGTTTTGTAAACAAACTTTTTTATCTTGAGCGTTGAGAGAATGCAGTGACATGTCTTTTTACGTTCTGAAAGGAATTAATTATGTCAGGAACGTTTTCATACGATGATGTGTTTTATGATATAGTTATTATGAGGTGAATTTTTTTTATACTCATAATTTGAGTCCCGAATTTAAGTTGATAGAACTTTTTGCGGTGTTGCAATGAAATGACGTCCTTTTTAGATTTCGCTTATAGAAGTTTTTGAGTAAAGCACTAAGTAATTTAGTTATAATTCGTGCTGAAAAAACCTGAAGTAAGCTGGATGAGGAGTCTATGACCATTAATAATTATGGTTTCATTAAAAATTATCTCATAACAGGAGGAAAATATTTTTTTTGAACCTCTGCTAACTACCACCTGTCTCCATATAGTTGGTCCGTCTAGTTGTGAGGGAGATTTTGACTGAAGAACACACCAGTGTCTTAGTTTCAGGAGCAGAAGAGCTAGAAGAGGTGTTGGGTGTTGATTGTTAGTAGGAGAGGTAGAGAAATTTGGTGGGAGGGGAAAGGTAGGAGAGGAAACATTTTGGAAATGGAAGTTCCTGTACAAGCATGGGGTGAACTGTCGTTTTTTGCTTTTTCTTTTCTCTTTTTTGTTTTCTGTTTACTACCATCTGTAGTAATATCTCTATTATAGTACCAATTAATATCTCTGAGCGAGATATTGTAGTCAGTCTGGCTTTAAAGGGGTTTAGATATAGGAGCAACTAATAGATCAGTGTCTAAACCCCAGGATTTGAATAGCGAATGTGACTGAGTATTGGGGCTATAGGAGGAAAGAAGAAAAGAAATAATAATAATGATTGCAATGGTAGGAGTAAGAAGGTAAACAGAAGAAGAAGATTAGTAGGAAGATGTAGAGAGGTGGAACTGTCGCATAATGAAAGGTCGTGTATTGCTCATATAACATTATATTTCGATTATCAGTTCCATACAACACGTAAACTATAACTTTTCTGGTTAAAATTATAATCTAGATTGATCTGCAGTTAGGTGAATTTAGAAATGTTGCCACTGTTACCATTAATGTTAATCTTCTGGAGGATCTGTAGTTATTAATGTTAATTTGTGGAGAACAGCGATAGCTGCTGAACTCTCAAGATTAGAGCCACCTATGACATGGTCGGAAGCAGAGTTCCTGGCGTATAACAGAGACAAATAGAAATCCTCTGTTGCGTCCTTTTGTGCCTCTTAGGCACGGGAAAATAAAAAAAATGTTAATCTTCTGGGGCTGATTAACAGTTTAATTTCCTCTCAGTTTCCTTTCTAGTTTCCTTATACCTGAAAAAATTGTCGTGTATCTCCTCCTTTGCCTTTCCAACCCTTTTCTCATTTATTTTGCTCACTGGACCGCACTTCTTTAACTTCCAGAATTCTTTTATCGTTTATTCGAGACCGGATTTTCTTCAGTCGGGGATGACTTTAGGGTTTTGCGACTGGAAAAGGGCTCCGAGACGAATGTTTTTCAATCCAAGCGATTTATTTTCGGTTTTGAAACAGCATCCGCATGGATTCAGCTAAGTTCTGTATGAGTTTAAATAAATAACGGTCGCTTCCTTCTCTCCTTCTCTTCCTCTAGCTTTTCTCAGGTTTTAAATGATTTTGTAGAAAAGGGTTAATTGTAAGGCGGAAATTAAACACGGAATTGTAAACCGGAAATAAGCCTTTTCTTCTTTCTTTTTTTTTTCATTAAAACGTTCGTATTTCTTGAGCTGGAGAAAAGTCTTTTTCTTTTCGCTATTTTCTCTCTCTCTCAAACATGGTGTTTCTCGTTTTGTGTTCTCTCATCCAAAACGAGAAAGAAAACAAAAATCAAACTAGAGGAAAAGAGAAAAAAAAATATTTGACGAAGAAACGAGGGAATTTAAAAATTCGTTGGATTAGAATCAAGAACGGGATAGAGTTAAGAAGGAAAAGCGGAAGGAAGTCAGGAAGGAGGAGAGGGCGGTGGGGGGGAAGATACGGAGCGATTTACGTGATTGATTTTGCTTTGCTTTCCATGGAAAAATAAGCAAATTGCATTTAATTTTTTTAAATGCTGAATTTTTATTGTCTTTTCCTTCCTCGCGAATGGAAGGAAGGAGATGGAGGAGACGGTGGAGAGGAATAAACGAAAGGAAATTTAGGGCTCAGATGAAAAGGATGGAGGAGGAAGGGGGGAGGTAGAGGAAAAAAGGATTCCACTCTGGTTTCAGTTTGTTAAAATCTCCAATTGAGTTAATATCTTGGCAATTTAAAGTTAGGCAGTTAAAAGTTGTGGATTTATCGCCGGGGAAAATGATCCATCGAATTAAAAAGGTGAACGAGATAGGATGAAGAAGGTAATGTGATGTTCTGCGGGGAAGAAGAAGAGAGCCAAAGGGATGTGGGTAGGTCGAAACGATCTAACATACCAGAATTGAGACTCTTGGGATTGTTTGATTTTTGTGTTTTGGGTCATATTTCTTTCTTCTCAGGGGTTTTGATGTTTTTTTTTGTTTTCTTCTCGATGACGTTCGACTTCCGGTTAGTTTTGAAACAAATTTGAATCTCTTTCTCACGAAGATTATCTCTTGTTTTAAAAATTTTCCTTTTTATTTGAAGAATCCTGGTCCAAACCTTCCGCAGCATCCGGAATAATATGTAAGTCTATAGTGTCTCTTATCAATAATTATAGTCTTACTAATTACTGTATTGTAGGATATATTCTAAGGAAAAGGACTTTAAGTATAAATCAGAGGTTCCTAAACTTTTTTGTGTCGTAGACCCCTTGCCATGTTTTTCGGTTCTGGGTACGACTTACCTGATTTTTGTAAATTTCTCACTGTAGTGAAGTTAATTTTTTGCTTCATAGGTACTTGTATAAGAAATTTATATGTCTTTATAAAATAGTATAATTAAGTAAATAGGTACTATCAGTGTATGTTGAGATCCACTACCATGAACTCCTAAATTTTTTTACCTGACGTAGACCCCTTGCAGGTTGTTATAGACCACTTTGGGAGTCACTGGTATAAATGGTGGACTTGCAAATGCCATTTTTTAGAGCGCAGAAGACGATTTCGATCTCAGGGTGGAGTTCTATAATTGTGTTTTCAGTGATAATTTAATTGGGTTAATTTAACTCCAGGACAACACCGAAAAATGTGTAGCTCTCAGTCTGAGTTTAGAAAAGGTTGCGCTGAAAAGACATGGAAAATGACGTGATTAAAGCGAAATTAATTTTTGGTAATTAAAAAGATTGCCGCCTATTTTTTTTTAATGATTATTGTGTTACGATTTAGGTTGTTATAACCAAAAATAAGCGACGACTCGAATTGTTTAAAATGATTTTGAAAACATTTCAGCCTCCCTCCTCCCCGGTATTTGCTGACTGCAAGCGTAAAAGCAAACAATAGTCGGTTTCGAGAGGGCGCAAAACAGACCAGACAATGAAAAAGGGAACAAAAGAAGAAGCGATATATATACGAGTTCAAACAATCACAACAGGAAATGGAAAATTTATTTTTAAAGTAATTCAGAAGTTGGAGAGAGGAGGAAGTGGAGGAGGGAAACTCTCGCCCGAAATTGTGAAGTATTGAGGGTTAAGAGAAAATTGGAGAGAAAATCCACTCACCGCTAACAGTTGAAAGAGGATTTCGATTCCCTTTTCGTTTTCCAAGACGGAAATTCGGGATAGGTGTCGAGGAGGAAGAGGAGGAGGACCACGTTCGGAGAATGGGATGTAATTTGAAATTCATCATGAATGTGCCCGGTGAAGTGAATGAAAAGTGCCAAGAATACGGGATGGTAATTTGTTACGTAAGGCGGCGTTCGGCTTGTAAAAGGCTCAAACCTCACCTCCGCCGACACCCAGACGCCGTATTTAATTCGAAATGAGAAATAAATTTGAGACGAACACGAAACGAACTGTCGAACGGCGGGTGTAACACCCCGAACACCCACTTCATTAATATGTTTTATGTCTTTGATGGGATATTCGCATGTTGTATTTCACCGAAAATTTTCAGTTTTTTGTTCTTTCGCTGTTGTGGTGAGCCGTGTAAGAAGGGCTCGTTCTAATGATTGACAGGAAAGACGTTACTGTTATGATCTAATCAGGACAGATGGGTGTTTCCTCTTTTAACGCCCTTTTGGCTTAATGAATTATGAAAGGAAATTTTTTTGTTGTTCTTAACCCGTAACCTCTTTGTAGGGCCTTACTTTGTGTATATAGGAGGAGGATGGGGGTTGTTACCTCTTGCACTTCCGATCAACCTGTGGAGAAATCCATTAAGTCTCGACTACGAAACTCGTTAATCTAAAATGATTCGGTTAATTGGAAAACCGATGAGCTATCGAATCGTTTCCATCATCCAGGTCTCCTCTTCCTTGTTTTTGATGAAGTGGAGCGGTGGTGGAGAGGGTTGGGGTTAGGGGGTTAAGGGAAAACTCAAGGGAAGAAAGGTAGGCAAGAGAATCCATTAACCAGAGGAAAATTGATTCACTTAATCTTCTTCCCCGGAAACAAAATCAAAATGATTTAAAAGTCGCTTGATTTATGCCTTTTCTATTAGCTGCGTTCGATCGTTCGCTTGTTTTTTTTGTGTAAGCATCGAAATGAAAATTTCTCTTAGAAGAAAGTGTGAGGAGAAAGGAGGAAAGAAAAAAGAAAGACGAGATGGAAGGGCAAGCAGCTCTAAAATAGATATCTTCTAACATCCCACAGGACACGTACCTCCAAGCGTGTGTCGTATGTTTTTTGAATTTAAGCGTTTCGCGAACTTTCTTCTTTCTCCCATCCCTTTCTCTGGAGGAAAAGTCGATGACGTAATAAATTAAAATGTCGCATTGACCTCGGATTTTTCTTAAGGGTAGGGGGGTGTGGGAAAAGTTCGGGGGGATGGAGAAAGGGTATTTTTGCCGCAATTTTTCGCAGTCTGTAGTCGCGTCGTCGGTTGTTTCCAATTTTCCCATTTCGAAAGCTCGATACTGCCGCCGTTAGGAGTCGAAATTTTTTTCGCTATTAATTGGGTTGAGAAGTCGTTAAGCTTGGGGTGCTCGGGGTCAACTAGTGACCAAAATTAAGAAAGATGGTACGTGATTTGCAAGGGAAATGAAGAGACCGAAAGCGGTCAAAGGAAAAGGTCATCTTTGGTCATTTTTTTTTCGGTTTTGTTTGTTTAGCTTTTGAAGGGAGTTGGATTTTGGGGGAAAAGAAGCAGCGGACGTTTGGAGGGAAAATCATTTTCCAGAAGTTTTTAGAATTCGGCGAATTAATTTTCCCGAGGTTTTATTTTTTCACAACAGGGATAAAAGTTGTTTTCCCATTTTCTTGATTGTTTAGTTTTTTGATGTCTAATTTAAATAATAATTTTTTCAGGCACGAAACTAAATCATGACTAAACTACCTTTCATGAAGCGAAGTGGAAGCTTGTTTGTTTATTCGTCTTTTGTTCCAGAATTAATTTTTTTTTCATCTTTTCTAAGCTTTTTTTTAATTTTAATTTTTAAATAGAAACAAGAACTTTTGTTGTTGCTTAGCGAGCATGCTTTCGTTTGACAGCTTAACGAAAAAAAAATTCTTTTCAAGAAAATCTTTGTTTTAGGTTTGCTGAGAGAAAACTAAAAACGGTCAGCGTTAAAGCTTTTCTATTTGGGAGAACGGTTTTTGCCTTAGCCAAAACCTTCAGAATATCGGAAATCGGAAGAGGTTTAGTTGATCTGCTGCCGTTTTATTTTTATATTTGCAGAAGGGATGGAAGGAATGTCGGTGGAGGGAAAGTTATCTAGGGATTTCGGTGGAAATCGTAAAATAAGAAGGTAACGGGGGTTTTGGAAAAAGTTGAAGAGATGAGATTGGGGAAGAGGGAGGAAGGAAGATGATGGTATGTGTGAGATCTCTGGATGAAATGGAAAGTTGATGGTCAGAAATGAAATTTAAGTGACGGTAAGGTTCGGTAAAAGGAAATTTTTTTGGGATGTTTGTGAGAAAGGTTCGGTTCGATTCCGGGACGAGATTTTAGATATTGATATATAAATGATGGAAATTATGATTACTATCAATTTTGATTTTGAATTTAGGTCTTTTTTTATGCGGATTGATCATTTTGATTCTGCGCTTTTCGTGAGTCCTGAGAAAGCTTTGCCACTTTTTTTTTGGTTGATAACTTCGACTAACACGTCATTTTATACATGTATAGAGACATCAATTCGCTGTTGTGACAGTAGTAAAAGTCGTTGTAATGAGTTTGGAGGTTTTCGCGGATGTTACTGTTAAAATTAGCGACGTTAATCTTCTGGCTGACTGTGGTGACCTTGTTATGTGTAACGAATAGTAATTAATATTAAAACGGTGTAAAGATGAATTTAACAGAGGGCGAGCGTATCTGATAGTATTTGTAATGGACTCTATGATTAGGTGATCGGTTGGTCTTGTGGCAGTAGAGTGAGGAACGTGGCGTGATTCAACTAATATAATTTTGTTTAAGATTGTGATTGGTATATCACTGTTAGTAGAATACTGTCGCGCTTAGTTGTTATTAGTCGTCATTATTGGCATTTTCATAATCATATATACAGTGTTGTAGATTATTGTAAGTATTTGATATATTGGAATAATGGATTACTGTCGACCCTCGGGTTCATAGTGATTACATTACTGAAAATTCTCTCATTTATACAAAAAAATTGACTCTAACGCTATAATAACGAGAAGATTAACATCATGTCATGTCACAAAATGTAGCTTGTTTTATAAAATATTGAGACTTGTGATTTCATTTCTGAAGTATTAGGGCACTATCACTAAGCAGGAAGCTTGTTTTGAAAGTGATTTTCTGTGTCAATTGTATAAAATGAAAACTTGTCTAATCTTGGCAAAGTGTATTTGGGATTGTATATACCAGCGCTCGGCAAACTCCCCATTCAAAAGAACCAGATATAAGCTATACTAAATTAAAATTTATTTAAAGAGCCGTCTTATACTTATATATACTTTCATAATTTATTTAAAAGCCATTTTCAAAGCTCTGCTGTAGAGACTAGTTTTGCTGAGACATTTTCAACAAAATAATTAGTGCTTAAGTACACTCTCGAGGTTGCCTTTGCTAAATGCTGTATGTCTTGGCTTGAAGGATGTATAAAATGAATTATTTACTAAAATATTCATTGTTTTTTATAATGAATTTTACATGAAAGTGTGCATTACTTTTGAAATGAAATACTCATAGACGTTGAGCATCGTTTTTGAAATGAAGTATTCACCGTAGTAAGGCACATCATACATACAGTCAATGACAAAAAAAATTTTCTTAAATAATATACATCTGTAGTCTCTATAATAAGTATTAATATATGTTATAAAAGCCGAATTAATTTCATAAATAGTGCACACTTTCGTGAGCTATTAAACCTCATGAATGTTGCTCAGCAGTCTAAAGCTTTGATTTTGTATTATATCTTGTATCAACATGATATGGACACTTGGAGGACGGCCTTATTTCAAAAATATTGCATACTAATAGGATGAGCTCATTTCAGAAATATTGGGCACTTGTAGAATAAGCTCATTTCAAAAATATGGCACACATGGCTACGTGTTCTTAAATTTCGTGGAAATAAAACTTGGTATCATACTTATTGATAGCCTATATAATGATAATACTTAGTTAATAAATATGGGGGGGCTGTACTTAATATTTTATGAAAGAGCCTCATGTGGCTCCAGAGCCGCACTTTATATTAATATATAATAAAAAGGTTTGTGGGTGATGACATGACGGGAAAAGTAGGTACTAGGGAAAAAGGAGTGATAATGAATTTATAAGCTCTTGAGCGTATTAAGGTCACTTCGATCTGTAAGGGTCAATAATTTCCACGGAAATAGGTTTATGACTCGTTTAACTGGAAATATCAATAGTTATTAGAATGTATAAATTTTATATCAAGGTAACACGATGATTACGACGGATTATTTTGTTGGAGCCCTGTGTTTTTTTTTGAAAAAGTATCGAGAAGCGATATTTTCAAATTCTCCCGGATAAAGAAAGCAGTATTTCACCTTAAATCCCCATTTCCCTTCGGTCCCTTTTCTCTTTCTTGAAGTAATTTTATTTATAACGCATCGACGGAAACTGCCACCGGGAAAGGAAAAACATTTTTCGCCATTTTTCAAGGGATGGAGGACCGCCGGAAATATTTGCCCTGCACTTGACAGCTTTTTTTCCAGGTTAAGCCATCTTTCATCCTAAATTAATTTATGTAATTATGTCTTCTGAGCTTTTTCGTCATTCTAGCGGAGTGGCCAAACCACGTGATTTTTGTTTTCTTTTTCTTTTCTCGAATAGAATCGCGAACGTGACAGCCTTCCGGTTTTTCAACAAACCGCCCTTGGGGAAAGTTTTTTTTTTGCTTTGTGTGTTTTTTGTTCTTCCTCATCTTGAATCTCTTTTCTCGGTTTCGTACTTGATTCCCAGGTGGTGTTTGAAATCCTTCGTCTGGAACCTAAATCTTTCATTTCACTCTCATCTCAAATGTACTTCACTTTTCGTCTGCTTTTTTTTCTTACATCCAACCTCCAGAAAGATTTTCTTTCTTTTCTTGTAAAAGGGGAAGAAGGGAAAAAAGGAATTTTTCTTAGCGAGTTCGCTGCTAACGACTTGAAAAATGAACAAGAGGAAAGGGAAATGTGCCAAGAAGGCGGCAGGAACGGGAGCGGTTGTGTAAAGTGGTTTTTGTCAGTGTCCATGACAGCTATCTCGGGGGGGAGAGGGTGGTAGAAGAGAAAGAGAGAGAACAAAGGTAGATATCTCTTATCTTTTCCTTGGTTGAAGATTCAAGCACGTGTGCACGTAGCCAAAGGAATTTTCATTTTTTTTTTCTGCCGAGGGAAAGTTTTTTAGACGAGAACTCGGGTGATTTCACTTGATTAAATTTTTTTAATAAAATTTGTCGAGCAAGATGAAGTGGGGGTTGAAGGGGGTTGGGAGGTAGAGAGAGAGGACAGGGATCCTGTTGTTTAAAAGTCACGTCCCGGCCGTCGACATAACAATAGATTGGATCAACTGATAAACTTAAAGGAAATTCTCTTTCGGTGTTCTTCCTTACTTTGTTTATTCGAGCTTTGTATTTGTTTGCTTCTCCGTTTTCTCATTTCCGGTTCGTCGACACTCAAGATCATGACGATCTCGGAAAAATTTCAAAGCCGGGTGTCTGATTCTGTATACTTCCGTAGCGGGGTGTCGACAATTTTCCTTCTATACACACCCTGTTGAGTTTTGAAACGAATACTTTCTCCTTTTGTTTAAATTAAGCAAACAGACGGAGGGACGGACGGACGAATTTTAATTGTTGTTTTTATAAAGTTTTTAAGGGATGAGGGTGAACGGGGGGTTGGAGAGATGAAGAGAAAGTTTAATATTAAAGTTTTTATCCTTGAAAAAAAAAGAAAGTTTTTCTTAGTTTGAGTTAGTCATAAAAAAAAAATTTTAAATTTCACCCATTGATGGGGGTAGGAAAGGGAGTATTTGGGGGTGGAGAGAAAGTTGAACTATTCGAAAGTTTCTGGGCACGTACAATTATATTTTAAAAAGCATAAAGAAAAAAAATTTTTTCCCCCGGAAAACTTGTGAAAATTTCCCCAAAAAGCACGTAATAAAGAAAAATGAAATACCGTAGAAACGTTCGGTTCGACGATTCTAGAGCATAGAGGCAATAAAAATAAATAAATAACCGGGGGAGGAGGGAGGAGAAAGCGCGAACGGTCCGAATATTCTCACAAAACCTCTTGGGAGTCTTAAAAACAAGGCGAAAAAAATTAAAGCTTATCAATAAGAGCCGGGATTGTTCTTCTTTGGAAATGAAATAAGAGGAGAAGGTGGAGGTAGTAGTAGTGGTGGTGGTGGTAGTTAGGAAAAGTTCTGGCGGGGCTTTATCGCAAAAGCTTTCCCGCAGATAAATAAATAAATAAATAAGGACGAGAAGGGGGATGAGAATGGAAAGAGGAGAAAAAGAAGTTTTTTTTTGGTATATGCGGAGGCGGATGCGTGAGTGTGCTGCTGTTGGGGGAGAGGGGTTCTTTTAAAAAATATAAGCTGCTGTCATACCGATGTGACAACTTATGTCTCCGGTAGAGAAGACGAGCTATTCCCTCGGGGATTTTCCCAAGGCGGCTCGCAATGCATTCAAATCAAAAAGATGTCAAAACTTGTTTCCTATGCGTTTTATGTGACCGTAAAAGAAAAATTTTTGTTTGTTTGCCTGTGTCGGTTTTTTATTTTATTTTTGTTTTATTAGTAAGCATAGTGATAAAGGATAATTATGGTTGTAATTATTTATGTTTAAACCTTGAATGATTCCTTTATCGGACCCCCTGCACTCCTTCAGGGGATGTAAAGCAATTTAAATCTCTCTCGAAAAGGTTAAAACTGTCGGTATCAACTACAAACATTACAAAAAAGGAGAAAATCATAATCGTTAATTGTTTTATTATCTTAATGAAGTAAAATTTCAACCCCAACCCCCTCCAGCTCCATGCTAATTGTTTTTTTTGGGCGAGGAGAGATATGGCAATGCCGATGGAGAGGAAGGAAGAAGAGATTTTAAGCCTTCTTGAAAAATAATTAGCAGGAAAAATTTTTACTCTGTTAAATTCCTAATTTTAAAATGGTTCTCGATTTTTTTTTGTTTTGTGTGCGGGGTGCTGTTGAAAGGGTTGGTTTTCCTCAGGTTTTTGTTACACGCGCACGTGTTCATCACTTTCCCCCTGTCGTGAGGTTTTCCGGAGTTGTTTCGTTTAGTGAATTTGAACCTAGACACTCCCTCGCTTTGGGGATTGTCGGTTTTATATTAATTAAACGTTTATGTAATTGGCTTTAAGTTAGCAACCCTGAGTTATGTGTTCGTTGAAAATTCAACTAAACATCATAGTCCAAAGCAAAGTCTTGAGTTAACAGCTTGGTTGGCCGAAACAAAAGAAAAAAATTTGGAAAAGTAAACAAGTCGAATTATGATCCGCCATTTTGTTGACTAAAATGTATTTTTCCCCCAAAAAATTTGGTGAGAAGTTGGATGAAAATATTATGGTCACTGTCGATGATTTTGATTTGTAATTATTTTAGTGTTAATTAATATTCAAACCCCATGGTTTTCGTTTTATTAATTAAATAGAATTCCTCGGGGTTGCTGAAATATTTATTTTTTGCTGTTTTCCTTTGAATTCTAAAAAGATGGCTTCATTCCTTTGCAATAAGCTTTATTATAAGCGTCTTCTTATATTGTATTTTGTGGATTTGGATTAGCTTGTTGTAAGATAAAATGACGTGATGTTGTATTGGGATAACATCTGTGGACAATTTATCTTTTATTGATTGGGTCGTTTGGGCCATCTAAGGACCAGATTGTTCCAATCCCCAAAATTTCCTTTTTTAGGATTTAGGATTTTTCTTACTGTTTCTCTTTTCTCTCCTCTCGTCAGTTTAATTTTAATACGTTTTTGGGGGGGTTTGTTGGTGTTTTTGGAAATTTGGGTGCTTGTTTTATAGTTTCCTTAGGTTTTTGATTTCTTTGTTTTGTGCTTATCTTGTTCGGGAAGTATCTCAATGTCCTGTTGGATAGAATAGCTGGGTTTAGAGATGGATTTCGAATTTATTCTTTCATTTGAGAGATGAAAATGTGCATTATTTATGGAATGAGATTATGACAATGTGCACTGTCCCTGGAATGAGACTGATATTTATGGAATTAGATTTTGACAGTTTGCATTATTTATGTAATAGGATCTTGGTAGTGTTCATTTTGTATGGAATGGGACTTGATAGTGTGCATTATTTATGAAATAAAATTTTAATGCGCGATTGTGACCTTTTTTGAACGTTCGTGTCGAATTTTCTCTTGTGTCGATGTTTGGTTAGATACTTTGTTCATGGTCTATTTTAAGCTAGGTAACCTTAAAAGACGGTTCTTCACCTTTCCCACAAGTCATTTTAGGTGTTTTCACTCGTTTTACGAAATAAATTTAATAGTCATCAGCAGGAGACACTCCAAACACTACACACTGTATCTTTCTTTACGAGGAAAATATAAGCAGACTTGTCTTTAAATCGTTTTATGCGTTCAATATTTTCGGTCTACGTTTTATATTCATTTCCGAACTGTTGGGAGGTGAAAAGGAGTCATCTCACACCCATTACTACCAACTTAACTAAGCTGGAATAAGTTTTGCTCGTGGCCTTCATTAAGGAGAACTACGTCTGGATGGAAACTTCATCTACAGCAAAAGCCTACCTTTGATTAATTAGTGTTCGTGTTGTTTCGTCAAGTTAGTTTGTTATTTGCATTTGTCTTTTGTCGCTTAATTATCGATTCCGTTTTTATTTATTTAGTATTACAGATCTTTAGTCATGTGTGTAATTTTTGATCAGTTTAAGATTGATTGCGATCCAGTTTTAGTTGGGGGTGTCATTCCTAAAAAAGGTTTAGCTTATTTAACATTAATATTTAGTATCAAGTTTATAATCTAAGGGTGATAGCTAAATTGTTAAAATTGCTTCTTTGCTGAATGTCTTCTACTGTCTGTTGTTGCTTTTTCCCCGCAAATTTATCTTTTCTTTGAGCGATTCTTGAGTCGCTTTGATAATTACTACCTTTGCGGAGTAGAATGGAAAGCTGTTAGAAGATCGGTACAAAGGAAAAGAATTAAAATTTCATTTTGATTGTGGTAGTCAGGGTTGTGAAGCTCATTTACCGATGGAAAAGCTGCTCGACAGGATCTGAAGGATTTGTCGTTATTATCGTTTTAATGATCATGTTTGCGTTTTATGTATTCCGAAAGTACACAAAGAAAAGTTTGAAAAATTTTCCCCGGGGAAGGGGAAAGAGCTTGAGAGAGAGGGATGGAGGGAAAGGTATTGAAACGTTCTCGTGGATCCAAATTAGAAAAGGTTGACTTCGAACACTCTATACACTGACTAGTTCTCACAAATAAATCACGTTTTCGTTAGTAACGATCGACGGACGACTTCGTTATCGTGGCCCTTGTTCAGTTTCGGAAGAACTTGACGAACGTGTCCAAGATGTGTCCAGCGTTCCAAGGAAATTTCCCTTGGGAGCTTTCCCGGGTTGATTTTTGTGTTGTCTGTTATATAGAATGTCGTTCACTTTCGGTAGATTTGGATCTGGTTGATTTTATCGCCATTTCTCAGTCGTGTTGTTTCGGAATCGGACTTAAACACTTTGCTGTTGCCGTTTTGTGTCTCTTCTTTCTGTCAGCTTTTTTCATTAGGTAAATTCTTTGGAAATTATTTATTCATTTCGTGCACATTCCATCTCCTCTCTAATCTTCCCGGCTTTTACCAGTCATTTCGGGAATTTTTTTTTAACACTGCTAATATTCAAGTTCTTTCGAAAGCTCTCGGGACCCATCAATTTAACTTCCCCGAAGATGGGTGAAAGTTTTTACCTTTTTACGAGGAAATCATAAAAACGGGAACCAGATGGAATCTCTCTCTGCCATTCCGTTGTCCATTAACATTTTTATTTGACAAGCGGTTTCGGTTCGGAGCAGAGCTTTAAAAAAAGAAACTTTCTCGGAGCTTTTTGTTCTTATTTTCTCGACCGTGTTAGCGGTCTTTTGGATCTATTAATTGATTCGTCTCCCTCGGTCTTTTATGATGTCTTGATTTATTTATTTAATTGTGGATTTTTACAACAAGATGCTTTCGAATTAAGCCTTTAAGAAGTTTGTTTATTACAAAAGCTCTCTTCATGGTGTTGACATTGCGGGCGTAATCAAAAGAAGGAAATAAAAATTTGTTTAATGAAAGCGTCAGGTGTTCGGAATTAATGTTCTGCAGCTTTTCGCTGAAATCAGCATAGTTTGATTCAATATGGCGGCATTAAAATGCACGTCAGATGCATTCCGGTAACAGGCCAGTAATGTCGAGGGTGATGGGCGGCGTGTAATCCGGTTCGTAAATTTTTAAATAAGGGAAATTGATTTCCGATGAAGAGAAAAGAAATTTTTGTTCTCTTTTCACTTGGAAAGCGATTATTACGTCAAAATATCTGGTATTTTCCGAATGGAATTCATGTAAATAAAATGGAATTTTTGGGGGAGTGGGAGAAAAGAGCAAAGAATCGGAATTAGCGGAGTGTAGATAAATTATTAAACGGATCTCCAGCATTTTCCGAATTTGATGGACTGAAATCGGATTAATAATTTTTTAATTAGTTTTTTGGGAGCTGGGGAGTGTGGAGGGAATGAAAGGAGATAAATCGAACGCGTGACGGGTTAAAATGTCAGAGTGTTAAATTCTTTTGTTGGATGGTTTTGGAGGCTGGCCTGAAAGGAAGAAATCTTTTCATTTGGTCGGTTGGGTTTTTTAATTTAGCAAAGGGAAGCGGACAATTAAATGTCGCTATCAAGCGGTTTTGCCCAAAATCTACTTGGAGGATCTGGTTTAGAAAGCTTTTTCTCTTTATATATGAAAAATTTTTCTTCGTCTCCCTCCACTAAATACGATAAGGAAGCTCAGAACTGGCAGTTTGAAACGATAAGCTTGATAAAAAACCATAAGGGAACGTGGAGGTTGGGGTGAGGGAGGAGAAAAAGAAGAGAAAGCATTGCGAGATGTTCTAGATATATATGTAGCCTATATATATAAAAGCAGTCGGGAAACAGAGAAAGGGAAATGACAAGAGAAAGACGGGGGGAGGGAGAGAGAGAAGAATGAAATGAAGATGTAAAAATGAAAAGAAAAAAGAGAAAATTCGGGGCAAAAAATAGAAAATGGAAACATCGCTGAGAGAAAGAAGTTTTTTTTTGTCGGAAGAAGAGAAAATTTTTAATTTTTTTTAGTGCTTACGAAACGGTTTTAGGACCTCGTTTGAAGAAGGCAGGAAAAATAAACGTGAGCTGACACGAATTTCAGAAAAACGTTGGATGGATATGGTTGGGTAAATTGTCGGAGGAGCAACAAGCGTGTGATATCAATAACAATCTACGGATTAGTGAACGGAACAAAAGAGTGGAAGGAAGGATACGGAAACCGGAAAGGAGAGAAATGTCAAAACGGAAATGAGTCCAACAAAGACTTAATGAGTGATCGGTAGTTCCGATATCGTCAGAGATTTATAGCTGACAAGTCGAGAGCATTAAGGTTGATTAGAATTAACTAGCGAGAACCTCAAAAAAAGTCGTGGAATCGGATCTTTCGAGAGTAATTGAGAGAATGGAAGAAGAAAGTCAAAATCTCTTTATTATTAAATAAATAAAAGAAAGGAAAGCTTGTCGAAGGATGAAAGACGGGCAGGAAAAAAGCCAAAAAGAGATTTCGTAACGGAAATAATTAAAAGGAAACTGAAAAGTTTTTTGAAAAGTTTTTTTTTAGAGAAATAATAAAAATAAAATGACGTTAAGAAAGTAAATAAACCGTGAAAGTAAAGAAAAGCAGAAGAGAATAGGAGGAAGTGACGTGGAATCAGACGATATGGGGGCTAGGTCTGTTCAAGCACTAGGGTAGTACCTGTAGCAAAAGGGTTTTGTTTTGTTTAATTAAGTTCGAAATTGCGTTTGCGTGCTTTAAGGGCGGCGTTGGCTGTGTTTTTACGAATTCGCAAGGTTTAGGGGAGGTTTAGAGGGTGTGTTTATACACCACCACCACCACTACCTCCTCCTCCTCGTGGAAGTAAATGTGCATGATGGTAATTTTTTAATCCATTACTGATAAGGTCTCAATATTTTTTGTGTATGGCTTTAGTCTCTCTCTCTCTCTCTTCTTTCGTTTTTCTTCCTTTCCTCCCTCCAGGGGTTTGTTCGAGCTTATTTGAGTCATGCAAACAACATGTAAATTAATGAATTTGGTTCTTTTTTTGGAGAGGGAAGTATGGAGAAGGTTGATGGGGATGAGAATGGAAGTTGTTTTGTTCAAGCTTTTGAGTTTGATGTATATGTTACCCGGTGATGGATGAATAAACCACCAGTCTATAGAATACCTAGGCATTATGTATATTATCCGGCCTTTTTAGGCAGTGTAGGGAGTATGAGAATTATAACAGACTTTACACTATGCACGGTGTATATCCAATTACATATGGTGGCGTACGGTCCTGACTTGAGAAGTTATGGCTGTGTATTCGAACCCACTTTTAGAGACTGTATGTCCCAAATATTCCCGGAATGTTATAAATTTTTTGTTCAAAATTAATTTTCAAAACTTTTTGGAAAATTCTCTCTCTGGTTTGATGCAAGCACAGCTAGCCAGTGTGACCCAGCTACAAAAATAATTCCGGGGATAGACTGGATAACCAAGGATAAAAAACGGTATTAAAATTCACTAGTGAATAAAATTTTACACAATGGCTAGGTATTATATAAAATGCCGGATTTCAATCTTGTGATCAAAATTTGTGTCTGTCTTCCTTGAGGGGGTGTCAGATATGCCTATTCATCAAATTACGACCCAAAGCCATGATTTGGTCACAAAACATTGTTTCACTGATTGTTCAAGGTCACCGTTTTCAGATTGTATTGTTAATATTATCTGATTACGCAGTGGCGTTTGGACAGTTATCTAAATGTTTGTCTGGTGTAGATAGTCTTGGAATAGATGAGTAATTCGATTTTAAGGTTTCGGGCGAAAGTTTTACGGCAATACGGGTTTGGATTTTGAAAATAGGTAGGCGGGGGTAGTTTGGGAAGGAGGGGATGATTTTATTTGTATTTTTGCTTACTTCTCCCCCGGCGAGAGGATTTTAAGGACCTCGGGTTTCCATGAAAAATGGCGGATTCGCGTATTAGCTCCTTTACAGTTTAGGGATTCTGTGAATTTCCTTTTAGTTTAATAACCCAAATTCTCTCCCGTCTTCCCTTTCCTCCCGTCTCCGCCTCTCTTCCATCTCCATCTCTACTTCCTTCACGGATTTCCTTTTCCCTTCGTATCGCTTCATCCTTTTAATTTTTCAAATTCTTTAACTTTCTTCCCTTTCTCTCTCTATTCTTCACCCATCCTCCCGGTCCTCCTTCTCCTCCCTTTTTTTCACTTTCTTTCCATCCGAGTCAAGCATCTCAGACATTTTGTTTCATTTATCTTCTTTATACGTTTCATTAGTGATTTGTTTTGTGTTCTCGTACGTGACTGAATCGAGTCAGCAGCGGGAATGGCTGATGCTTGCTGCTGTCTCGATAGTTATTCGATTCACGTTAGCGCTAGGTTTTATTTATAAGGAAGTTTTCTTGAGGAAGGAAGAGAAGGAGTGTGGGTGGGTACGGGGGAAAAGCTCTTTCTCGTCTTTTTTGATTGTTCTAGAAGGGCAAAGTCGATTTCAATTTTGTAAGGAAATGAACAAGTTGAAGTTGTTTGGATTGAAGTTTCGTTTTTTCGGGTTTCCATCGCGTGTTGACATTTTTTTCCTTCCGAAGGAGGAGTTACTCGAGTTTATTTTTGTAAGAGGATGGTAGTTTGAAATCTTGTGATTGTAGTAGTGTGTGAATGAATAAAGCTCACCAGGAGCTTTTGAATGTGTCGTATTTTGACAGCATTGACATCCTCCCGGACGTCCTCATATTTCCGACAGGAAATGAATTACAGTTTTTTTGGTGTTACCTTGAGGGAAGGATAACTGAGAACTCGGAAACCGCTGTTTCAAAATTTTAGTGGTATTTCTCGGGTGGAGAAGGTAGTGCGAGTCAGCAATCCCTACACCTCTGGGTCGTTTTTTTTTATGCGTCATTAAACTAACCCCAAGACTCTAACCACGAATCAGGAATCGTGGAGTCAGCGTAATTATTCGCGATGGCGTGATTGCTATTTTTCTTATGACATGTCCATCACGGGCGTCGTCGTGACACAGGTCGTCACGAAGAGTTCCGACGGATTAAGACGACGACAAAGTCATAAATCCTTTTTAATGATAGTGTTTTTTGCTTTTTATACCCCTCCACTCTAAGGGTTGGTTAACCTTCTCCGGCGTGCGCGTGTTTTGTGTGTGTGTGTGACCGTGTTCTGACCTTCACAAATCTTCACGGTTTTCTCCACGGATGCACAATTCTTTTCAATTTCCGCTTCCGTCCCTCGAGACACATTACCGGTTAAAGATATTTATTGGTTGTCTTGCGGAATTTTCTTTTCCTTTTCCTTCCTCCGTTTAAATGATGGAACTAAAAAGGTAACGAATGGGTTTTACAAGGTGGTGGTGGTGGGGGGTGCTGGGAAGAAGGATAAAGAAGAAACGAGGAGATGTCGTAATCGTGTCATTTCTATCTTTTGAAAAGTTTTTCGCCTGTCCGAGATGATTAAGCTGGATGAATAGACTCTGAAGGTCGGATAACGGGAGGGGAGGAGGAGGAGGGATTATGAGAGAAGTTTAAAGATGGCTGGTTTATTTTAATCCATCCAAAGGAAGACCTTCTACCTCCGATTAAATAGTCATGAAGACTGTGATGTCAGTCAAGGTTAGCGGGCAGAAGATCTTGAGAGTGGATTCGGAGGAAGTCAAGTCATGCAATGAGTCGTTCTAACTAACGGAACTAATCCTTTATCTCTTTAAGTTTGGTAAATGGTTTTGGGGGTGGAGGAAGAATAGGCATCGTATTTCAAAACCGACAACCAATTTCGGTAAATCGTCTCCTAGGTCCATTATGCCCCGCCCCCACCTCCCTCCCCCGGGTCGATTCGTGAGAAATAAATCATTTAGAAGTTTTCCCGAGATGGCTTCTTTCTCCGGGAAAGCGCGGAGGGTGGTCCTAATGCTCAAAGTGCCATCGTGTGTTTCACGGATATTTTATTCCACCGATACACGTGAAAGCGAGGGGAAAAAAAATTTTTTTCCCGTCTCTCGGGTAAAAGAAACGAGAGAGAAAATGGCGGACTCGGTTCTATCGGGTCAAATCGACTGCTGAATTGAAAAACGTGAACAAAATTGCCTTTTTTTGTCAGAAGGGATGAAAATTGGGTTTGGCGAGGAATTTTCTTTTTGTCCCGGGAAGGTTTTCTTCTTCCTTTTTATTTTGTTTATTTGATTTAATTAACTTCTATTGTGAGGGTTTTCCGTAATTAAGGAATTCGATTTAATATCTCGAGTCGTATTAGTTTTGGGGGGCGGGCGGGGGGTAGTAACTTTGTGATTGACATGTTCCAGTTATTTATCAAAGCTGGCATTAATAAAAGTTTGATTTTTCTTTCTTATCGGGGGCACTGGAGGTCAGAAACCCCGGCAACACATGGAACGAGGTGATGGAATGGTGGAAAAGTCGTTTGTGCGACTTATAGCCAGAAGGAATTTAACCGTTCTCTCGTTTTGTATATTTTTATTGTAGTTTCAAAGCAGAGGAAAGAGTTAAGGTAGTTGGTTGGTGGAGGGAGGTAGAAACCTTTAACCTCATACCTCACTGCGACAAAGTTTATTCGATTACGTAATTATGAGTTGGCGTGTAAGAATTTGGTTAGGAAAAATAATGTATAGCATACCGGTGAGCCGGTCTTGATTACGTTTGCGTTTATTTTTCATCTTGTTTCATGTTTGGAATCGATTCTTTCTCCTCCCGCCGCCACCTCCCCTTTCTTTTACTTTCTCCGGGTAGAATTTTCACTTGGAAAAACTTTAGCAATGGTTTGGGCTTCGTCGGTTTCCACTTTATTTATTTATTAATTTTCTCGAAAACGCAGACTTTGGTATGAAAGCGAGAGCTGGAATAAGGTGAGGTGGGGGTAGCATGGTCGCGGTTGGAGATGGAGGAGTTTCATTTCGTTGGAATTGCAGTTTTCGGTGATCTCGAAACTCTGCGAGCAACTTTTCGAATGCTGTTAATTTCGTGTTTGTTTCCTTTGTTTTTCGGAGTCTGGGAGGTATGGGTTGGGGCGGGGGGACTCTTAAAGCTTTTCTCTCAGATCCCCGAGTGAAATTATTAATAAAAGAGAGTTGGAAAGATGGAGAAGGGAGTGGTGGAGGGATTTGCTTTGACGAAGCTTTTTCCTTCGGGTTTGTTGTTCTCGTTGAAAAATTTTCCTCGGGATTTTGCTCCCGAATCGTTTTTATTTATGCATCGCCGCCCGGTTCCGAGTGTACGGGTAACTTACCGCGTAATCCCCGAAATGTCTGACGTAATAAATAGACTCATTCCAAAGGATAAGAGGTTTGATAAAATACGATCTTTCCTTTTAATTTTTCCTTTTTCTGGTTTTCCACCGTGAATCCACTTCCTCTTTTGTTTTAAATACCAAGAGAGAATTTGTTACTTTTGTGTGATTATTTTGTCACAAGGAGAAGTTATTATTAGTTTAGTCACGTGACATTCTCGATTTCCTTTATTAAGCACTAGAGTCTTTGGCATGAGATAGAAGACAGTATGTTAGACGCTGAAATATTGAAACCAAATTTTAACTCTAATCTAAACCCACTACTTCCGGTTTAATGGTTCTTTATTTAGCCTTGAATTCAATGTTGTCTATAATTTTCATTAAAATCCTGTAAAAGTTGATCAAGTAAGTCGTTGATTTGATTGTTATACTCATAAATAATATCATAAGTGATCTTCATTAATCAGTAACCTTTATTCATATATTAGTCACGAGTGGCTTTATTATTATCTTGTCACGTGACTTATTTATAATGGCTTGTATTTTGTCGTAGAGATAATATTCTTCTGAATTCCTACCCCTTAGCGTAGTTTTTAATTGGAGAAACACGGAAATGAATTTAGCAAAAGCATTATTTCCGGTTTTATGGTCTCTTAATTAGGTCTCTCTCTCGAATCTACTCCAAGATCGTATCAAGTATGCTCCGAAAAGTCGGAGTACAGTGAAACATGATCGTTGATTATTTACCTCAATAAATATTTGTTATAGTAATTAGTATGATAACGAATTATGGTGCCTCGCTCTAACGCAAGTCGTTTCGTGCGGTGAGAAAGTTGTCTGATTTGTGTTTCGTTTAAAATTTATTTTATAGAATATGAAGATGGATAGTGTCTGATGAAAGTGCCTGATTACAGGAGTGGTAGTTGGGATTTGGAACCATTTCCTGTCGTATCCGAGGGTGAACTAAGGGATTAAAGCGTATTTATACAGTTATAGTGTTATTCTGTGTGGTAGTCTTATTCTCTCTCGTTTTATGAAATGTAAGATGACTTGTTGTCTCATCAGGACTAAGTGACCGAATGTGTTTCTAGAGTCTAGCAAAAAAATTACCAGAGTCGGTGTGTTGTTACTTAACTAAATCAAAATTGAAAACAATTGAAACTCCTGTGTAGGTAGCAGATTTAGTATGAAATGTAACCACCGCGTAAAATGAGACCTTTCAGTAATTTAATTAAAAGTTTAAAGTAAAAAATCAATATTCGTTTCGGTGTGGTATTTCTTTTATCTTCCATCTCTCTCTCTCCCTCTCAAAGGAAGAAGATCCACCATCATCCGAATTTGATATCCTAGTCATTTGTTTTTCGTTAAATTCGTCTCGGATTTGCAGAGAAGGGTGCGAGAGATCGGGGACGACAGGTTTTTGGGTGCGGTGTTGTGTTCCGGGTAAAATTTTGTTTTTTTGTAGCATCGAGAAGAAACACGGAAGTCGGTTTTGGTTTTCGTCAAATTTGTTTTTTGTTTTGCACATCGTTTCAAGGTTCAATCTTGAAAACATTCCCAACAAATCATCTTAGAATTAAATCTGCCAAACGGTCGGTGCATGAGTCACCCTCAGGCCTTATCAAAAGCCAACGAGACGTGAGAGAGAGAGGCGGTAATGGAGAAAAGACAGATGCTGACTCAAATTAAGAAAATTATAATTAAGGTCGATGATAAGCGAATCGGAAATTTTGAGGAAACGGGGGTGGGCGGGGGAAGAGAGAATGAAACAAGGCCGAGGAGAGGAGGATAATGCAGCGCTCAGCTTTCGGAAACGCGGTCTTAAATCCGTTAACAAAACAAAGAGAAACAGTTAACGTCGACCTTGATTGGAATCTTAAATAACAAAACCCATTGTTGACATAACAGATGATGGCGATGACGAAGACGATGATGATGATCATGATAAGTGACGATCTATCTTCTTGAGCGGTAGGGGTAGATAATTTATCACTTAAGCATCCATTTACGGATGTAGTCGGGGGTGGAAAATGAGCTCTAACATGGCGGGTTTTTTGTGCGAAAAGTAAAAGTTTTGACCCGAAGAGAGGGTTGATTCTTATTAGGCTGTGGATGGGGGTAATGGAAAATCGAAAAAGTTTGTTCTCCGAAAAAGATCGAAGCCAGAGTTGGGTTAAAAATTTTTGGCTGAGGGTAACCCGGGTTTTCTTTTGCCGAAAGTTTGTTTTCAAAGGAAATCTCCCCCGAAAAGGAGGAGGTTTTCTAAAACGTGAACGAAGTTTGGTTAAGAGAAGGTCGTTCGGGCGGGGGTAGTGACGCAAAAGGCTTGGCGAAACCTCGAGAAAAAATTTTTTTTGGGTGAAGAGTTTCAGAATTTGGAAATTTTAAATTTACATATGCCTCTTGGTTTTTTTTTCTTAAATTTTTAGGCGCGTTAGAATGTTGGTGCGCACTTTTGTTTTAATTTTACGGTCACGATGGAACTGATTTTCTGTCGTTTTTTTTGTAATATCGGTCAATTGAACGCTTTTTATGGACTCGTGATGGAATTCTGTCGAAAAATTAATTTGTGGGCCTTTAAGAGAGTTGCAGTTTATTTATTTTGAACGTTTCCATCATCACGTGTGCTCTGACGTCAATTATCCAGCATCTGATTCTAAGACAAGGTTCAGTGTAGTACCTGTACCGGCTTTTTTGAAAATTTGACGTCATTTTGTGGCATTTATTATTTTTAAAGGATTTTCTCATATATATGATATCATATCATTAATAAAAAACATACGTCATTGAAAGTGCGTTAGGGAATCAGTCGTCTTATAATTGGTTTCGTTTTTGGATTTAACAACTTTTTGAGAAATATAAAAAGACATTGGACTTCGTTCCAACAGCATTAGAACTACAGTTTTTATGTAATTTTGGTCTAGAATCGAGTTTTGGACCATATTTCAGTATGAGGGATATGATCATTTACCGCATATTGTGGAGCCTGGTTTGTGAGCTTCGATCCCACATACTTACAGCCAACAAGTGATCTTCCCCTTTAAAGGATTGAGCTGTACTGCTATACAGACTTCAGTACAAACTCGTGTTGTTGAGAATTCGTTCTGGTAATTAATTTTTTGAGTTGCGTCGGGTAGAATTCACATCCGAAAAAAAATTGTTGGTTTTCCTCCCTTCCCCTTACCTCTTGTCTTCCTCCCAAAACATGAATTTGGTTTGATTTGTTTTGGTATCTAGCCTTTGATAACCGATTATTGTTAATAAATAATAAATCAGTAAGGAAAAAAGGTAAAATTCTGGGGCGAAAGATAATTATGTCGATAATGACATTGTAATTTTTTGGGGGGATGGTGGGAAGGAGGCATTGATCCGCGTGTGTTGTTATGTGTCATGTACTCGTGTTAAATATTTAAATGAAAACTGAAATTTGGTTTCCATCCGTTCGATTAATCGAAGAGGACTGAGTGGGGAAGAAAGGAGTTCGTTCGATCCATCGAAGTCCGGAAACAATGTTCAGTCAATTCTGAATGGAAGTTGGAAGTGATGGGTAGTAGAGGGTATGGGGGTTGGAATTGGAAAGAAGAAAGTTGAAGAAAGGAAAGGAGTTTTGAGAGTTTTCGTATTGTATGACGAGGAAATTGGAGTGTTTTTTGAAAGTTTTGTCGGGGGACTTCAGTAGTCCAGTTGAAGAGTTTAGTTAGTCTCGGATTGTTGATTGATTGCTTGAAACGCGGAAGGAATATTTTGATAGTTGTGTCACGATGGAGAAGGCCACGGTATTGATGGTGAGAATGCAGAAACTAGAGTGAAGGAGATGATGAAGCTAAAGTGTGTGTGTGAGCCTTCCAGTAACGTAAATTTGTATCAGGAATCTACACCCAAGTTTCCCGGGGGGAAGGGGGGGGAAGATCCCATCTTCTTACTTGTTATTCTAATGGCATCCCCATTGCCGCATAACCTTTAAGGAGTTTATTCTTTCTAAAAACATTTCCTGTCGTAAAACCTCACCAACATAAAAGAAAAAACGCGAAAGGAGGAGGAGGATGCGGAGGTGGTGATGGAAACTGGGAGGACTTTAAATAATGCATGCAACTTTTTTGCGTCAGAAAGCAATTCCCTTTTGCCTCTCTTACACTTTCCCATTTTTCCATTATGGCACTGTCAGTATATGGTTGACCAGATAGCCCCCCCCCGTCCTTCCTTCATCTTTTGATGTCTAACTCTTCTCATGCATCGACGAAAAGGGTTTCTTCTCCGAAAAGCCTGGAGGCTTTGTACATAAAGCCGTGCGAAATTAATTTCAGAGAACGGCAACCTATTTTATTCTTTTTTCTCTCTCTCTTTCTTTCTCATTTCGTTTTCTCCCCCCCGACCTCACCTACTCCTTTCCTGTCCTCTTGAAACGCTTTTTGCAATGTGAAATGTAATTCTAAAGAAACACGGAGAAAAGAGGTGAGAGGAGGAAGTGAGAGGAATTTCCCTAATAAACACGAAATTGAAGTTATCTACGGCAATGCGGCGGGAACACGGTTTGTTGCCGACTGCCTGTCTGCCTATTTTCACCATTTTTCTTCCCTCCCTCCTCCTCTCCTCTCCTTTTCCTCCAGTTAAAATTATTTAAAATTTTCAATTTCTTTATTCAGTTCCCTAGACAACGAGAATGCTGCTTCCGGGAGAAGTGACGGTGATGTTTTAGTTGTAGTAGTTTGTGTTGTTAGCATAACCCGAGTGAATTTCTTTTTTGTTATCTCTTAGTCGTTGAAGAAGAGAGGAAATTGTAATATTTAGGATAACGTAGTCTGTTGTAACTGTAGTCGGCAACGTTGTGTTACATAAATTAGGTATTTAGTTTCATAAATAGTTAGAAAGATGTCGGTTGGGTTATCAATAAGAACCACAAAATGTTAGGGTTGTAAATTAGTCGAAAAGTTTTGTTTTGTCAGGAGTTAGAAATGAGGTTTGACACAAATGTTTTGAGTGTTGGGTCGCGTTGATTGTGGTGTCTGATAACTTGAAGTTTGGAGAACAAAAATTCAAAAAGTCGATAATTCCGTTTGAGAAGATTGAAGGAAGTGGTCGGAAGAACCGAAAGGTTTTTTTTGGTCCAACACACGTGCACAACACATGTCAAGTTTGTTTTTTGTTTTCTTATCCTCGAAAGGTTTCTCACGCCCCCTAGAGGGAAGATTGAGAATCGTCAAGTGTTTTTTATTTTATTTTTTTAAGAACAACACTTGGCTAGTCAGAGGAATAAATAAAGAGGATAAGAGGCTGTGAGATGATTGGGGATAGAAGGGGGTTAGACGTGGTCAATCCCGACAGCTAATCAAAATGAGGATTTCGTTCCAACACTTTCGCCGACACACACAGTCGTAAGGATGAACTAATTTGTGTTCGAGAAAGAAAAAGGGAGAGCACTGACTGATTCAATTTTCTTTTTTTAATTAAGGTTAATCAGCTGCCCCTGACCTTTTTCCCGACCCCCGCCAGCACTCGCATTTTCTCTTTCTTTCTTCCGCCGGCGATGATGACAGTGTTGTCATTTTGACTTGTTATAGAATCAGCCCTTTGGGCGCTTGTTTGTGTATAAAAGCTCTTTTCCTGTCGTTTTAAGATTGTGCATCCGAGACTAAGTTCATTCTCCTTTTCTGGGTTATTTGCGGTGTCATAGTTTCCAAACATGGTAATAGCTTTTGTTTTAGCTTCATGACCATACTGAAGTTTGACTAAGAAACACATTCAGCTGCTAGATAATTGACGTCAGAATACACATGTCGATGATAAATAAATTGCAGCCACTCTATAGTCCAGAATTGATTTTTCGACAGCATTCTCTCAGAACTACATACACCCGGTCGGTCAATTGACCCGTCCGGTAGGTTTAGTGTTAAATATTATGTCGATCTTAGTGATTTATTAGAATCTTTTGCCAGATTACAAAAGGGTTAAGTAATTTAAAAGTTGGAGCAAGTTCTTCCGATGCACATGTCATCATTTACGAAGCCGATGAAAGGAAGATGAGAATTTGGAAGATCTGCCTTGAGAGGAAGGAAAGTGGTGGGGGGGGGTTGTGTCAAGAGCAATAATTTTTAAGAAGCCATAAATTAATTAACTAAGAGTTGGAAAGAGAGAAAAGGGGCCAAGTTTCGGGTTTACCGGAGGATAAATATCAAAGAAAAAAAATATTCAGTCGGAAGTTAGGCGATTCATCTTCTTTTTGAGAGGATAGATGAAGATCTTTTGACGATAGACGGCTGCCGCTGCCGAAATAAATCAAAAATGAATTGTTTGATTTTAATGGAAATTTTTTTTTGTCTAAGGGCGAAGAGAGGAGGAGGAGGAGGAGGAGAGAGAAGATGGTTGCAATCGAGATAACGAGAAATGAAATTTTGAAAAACGGGTTCAGGAAGTAAACGAAATTTGTTGTTTGGGAAAACGAGGATTTAACCCGAAGAAAGCTAAACAAGATTTTTTTCTC
The DNA here is from genome assembly GCA_016920875.1 of Columbicola columbae. Taxonomy (NCBI): domain Eukaryota; kingdom Metazoa; phylum Arthropoda; class Insecta; order Psocodea; family Philopteridae; genus Columbicola; species Columbicola columbae. The sequence goes on along the minus strand of JADMLL010000006.1, from coordinate 13,348,636 downwards.
TCCCTTAAAGCTTTTGTTAAAAAGCTTTTCTGTTGAAATGGTGTCTCACTCATCTTTTTTTTTCTTCGGTTTGACACTTTTCCGATTTTTTTTTTAAGTGAAAAGAGGAGCGAGCGAGAATGGGAACGTTTCTGTGGGAAGGGAGGAAGGGAACGAGAGAAGATGCTAGGTTGAAATCTTTTTTTACGTGAAATGCAAAATTTTGAGCTTTTGGAGTTCTGAAAAATACTTTTCTCATTCTTCCAAAGGTTTTTGTTAGGTTATAGAAGGAAATTGCTGTTGGATCGCCGCTATTGTTCTCTTTCGTGTTATTTTCTGAGCTTTTTCTTGTTTGTAAACCTAATGATAAGGTTGATTTGGGTTAAATTTGGTAGATTTCCTCTGGGTAAGGGCCTAAGATAGTCGATGGATGTAGAGCTTTTAATTTTGTGGGCTCAGAACTAACTTAAACCACCTGAAGCTTTCCTGTCTTTGTCCACTAAGAAATGTTATACTGTATACTTCTAGAATGTTCCTCATCAGTAATTATAAACTTATTTATTTAAAATTAAAAACAAAATCTTAAAAGCAATTAAAATGATCCAGTTACCCGTGTTTTGGGGTTGAAAGCCCAGTCTTTTAATCATGCAAAAGAAAATTGACATAAATTGATGACTTAACAAATGTTATTGCCACAAAATGAGATGCCTTCTAACGGTTTGTAATAAAATTTTTAAATAACTGGAATTAGTGTGCATTAATTATGAAATGGATTATTGACATGAATCAGTTTTCAACAGATCCGATACTTAAATTATGCGATCATCAAAACAGAATCGTGGAATGTAGTTCGAAATTAACACTGTCAATGATGAAATCGGAGATATAAAAACAAACCGGAAACAGTCTCGAGTGAACGTAATTAATAGATGACAGCTTTTGCTTTCCCGAAAATATTTCGAAAAAAATTTTTTTTCTATTTTCGAGAAGATGAGTCAAATCCCTGATGAGACCTAAAAAGGTTGCAAACTTTCTCAACTTTAATTGGTTCTTTTTCTTTTTAATACCGCACCACTTCAAAAATTTTCCTTTTTTTGGAAAGATAACTTTTTCCCACGTTTCCACTCCAGAAAAAAGGTTGGGGAGCGAAAAAAAAATTTTTTTCTTTTATAAAGATGACTCTAAACGAGAATCTCGTTAAAACCGATGAACTTTATTCCTTTCGTCCGTCGTTTCTTCTTTTTTTAATGGCTGTAGGTGAGGATGAGAAATTTGGGTGAGGGGGGTCCAGCATTCTCTCCGAACGGGTAGATATGTTGCTCGTTAAAAAAGTTTCTTGGAATTTTTAATTAAAAGTTTGATGTTAGTTGTGGTAGTTTGGCAATTTTGTGATATTCACGTATTGTTTGGTGTCATGCGGATTTTTTTTATGCGGTTTGAGGTTTGCGAAGGGTATTCCATCAAAATATTTTCTTGTGAAGTTAAAATTGTGATATTACAAATTTGAAATAGCTTTTGTTGTAGTTTAGACTTTCGTGGCTATATTATGTTAGTTTTTTGGCCTTTAGACCTCAAATCAAATTTTGAGTACGATACAACGGTCACTCTTGTAGAAGAGCAGGGCGGGCAATCTTTTTAATCAACGGACCAATTTAACTTTTGAATTTTTTTGGCGGGCCGCACATAAAATTGGAACTAAAGTAAGAGGGCCGCACAATTTGCAAGACATGAACTAAGCGGCTAGTTTAGCTTCTTCGTAGACTATGCATTTTTAGACTGTTTCAAATCCAACTTCTAGATCGTCAAGAAGTAATTGCAACGGGCCATGTATTAATACTATCTATGTTGATAAGCTCTCAGCGGGCCGTATTTTACCCATCAATGGGTAAGAGTTTCCTCTCTTGAAGTACTCACATTTTGTCGCGACGTCATAGCCAAAAAACTACAATATTAATAACATAACTAATATTGAAACATCTCTTGTTGATATTGTTTGATTTGTGAAACATAAGAAGATGGTCATTTCATAAAGAAATAAAAGTCCAGATCGTCTTTTGAAACAAATAGTAAATTAAAAAATTTTTTTGATTGCTTTGTGATGTGTTTACAAAGGTGGGCGACTGTAGACCTGCGACCTGAGACCTGATTATGTACCTGGTGAAAGGGTGACCGTTATCAGAATTTTTTGATATTTAAATAATGTCAGAAACGAAAGACTTTTATTTGTTTATTTTGAAAATAAATATTTTGAGAGAAAAAAGAATTTTTCTCGAAATCAAGTTAAGACGAAGAAGAAGAAGGAAAGAAAAAGTTCCGCGGAATTTGTAAAAGACGGAAATGGAAATTAATGTCTTTATGTATGGTAACAAAGGATTTTTTTTATTATAATTTCATAAAGATTGCGATTTAAATGAAGCGTAACGGGAAACGAGGTTGGGGGTGGTTGGTGGTTAAAAGGATGGTAGAGAGGGTTGTTGGAGGTTGAACGAGAAGAAATAAAAGAGAAAGAAATACGAAACTTGGTTTTGTTAACATTTTTTTAATACTTTTATTCTATACTGAAAGTAATAAAAAAAAAAGCTCGGGTTTTCCGGCTTACGATGACCTTCACTTCCGGTTGTGAACTTTTGTTTAGTGTTAGTTTTTGTACTTTTTCTGGTACCTCATCAGCGGTTTATGTGTTATTTTTGCTGACCGTTTGGTGTTTAAGGAAGTGTTGATTTGGTTACAGAGTCTGTTTCAAAAGTTCCCGGAATCGTTTGTTTGTGATTGGTGGGAAATCTGTGCTTTGAGACGGGACCAAATTAAAACCGGTATTTTGAAAATTTGTGAAAAATTGTAAGCGGACTAAGCGTATACCTTTCCGGTGTTAAGATATACATACTATATCTCTTTCATACATTTTTTTTACAAAAGCTAATTATACTATAACTAGGTGTATAATATATAACTCAGTCAAGAAATACACATTAGGGGTGGATATGATAAGCAGCACCTTATCAGCATTTAATAATAAATAAATAAATAATATATATAATAACCGCAGCCTATGTAACATAACAAAACATATTATTAAATGTATAAACAGATCAGCAAATAAATAAGTAGCTGTTAAAAGTAACGAATTCACGAATAAATAAATTATATGTACACCATAATATGTATTCATTAGTATAAATATTTATTTATATGTATAATATGAATTCATCAGTATAAATAATCATAGAAGTAGCAAAATAGCCGATAAATAAATACATAAGCAGATAATAAATAATAAAAAAAGCAAATACTTAACAAAAAGTAATAAAAATAAATAAATACAAATCGAGGCAAAGTTGTACGTTTATATGTATTCAAAATAAATAAATAACCAAATTGCCAGATAAATACAGTAATAATAATATATATATATTTAGCTTAGCTCCAGTTTTCTAGGAGACTTATAAATGATTTTAAAAATAGTTCCAGGGACTTTTGGAACAGATTCTGCCAATCTAATTTGTCTAAGAAGAAGAATTTGTCTTAAAATAATTGTCTATGCGTATTGGATAGAAAAAAAATTTTTTAACTTTGAGGTTAAATACCCCGTACACGCATACTCAAAAGCATCAGCACAACTGTGTTGTTACTGTATGAAAGTTAGGTATTGGACACTTCATCCACCTTGCCTCGGGACACAATCAACAGACTAAGGAGCTACTATCGCGCAACTTTGCTTTTATACTGTTTAGAGCCTTGGCACTCAAGCTTTTTCCTTCCCGGTCCAAATTTCTATTGTGACCATTGCGACTGGGCCACACAACTTATCAAAAAGCTTTTACAGGTCCGGCTTTTGACTCGTACAGTCCAACTTCAGGTTATCATCTGCAAGTACATCTGTCAGTCTGCTTCTGTATGTATTTTTTGTATATTGCCTCGTAAAGACATGTTGAGGCAAGCAATATTAGTAGTGTCTAAGCACAAGCCCGAACATTTTCTTATTGGTCTTGCACTGTGTTCTAGAATTCAGACTTAAAAATGAGCAATCACAAATTTTCACTAAATCGGTTTCTACTGAGCCACTCAGTAGAGATTGGTGGGCCGCAGTTTGGGTACCAAGGGTTTAGAGGAATGGATTTCCCTGCTATAGACGACTAAATGACGTCATCGGCAAATTTCCTGCATAATGAAATAATTTGTTGGGTCTCAATCACAAAACATACTGAAAGTACAGTATAAATTGATATAAAATACGGTAATATTATAAGTTCTATAGCACAAAATATACTTTGTTTAAAGGACAATACATAATAATAATGTTGATAAGTGTTAATGAACACTAACGTGCAACAAGTTCTAAACAGACTGATGTAGCAATGACACACAAAGTTCCATCACACAGTTCGGGGATTCCCCCTATCCATGTCACTCGTTATGCGAAATTCTCGTTTTGTTTATATTAATTTGTTTTGCATTGTATCATTTAATCGCAAAAGTCTAAAGATATAAATAATTTTTGTTTAGATTTCGTAAAGAACTGATTACCTATACTGTCATAATCCTGTTTCTTCTGATATTGAGGACCCCCTAAAATTTCGGGATTTTCCAAATGTTAGGCTTCTGATGTTCGACTAAAATTTTTTTTATATTTATATTAAGAAAATGAATGGCGGTTTGGTTCGATATCGTTGCCTGAATTTTAATGTCACTTTTAATTTTTTAACTTTTATTTTGGGTCGTTTTTAATTAAATGTCAGGTGTCAATCAAAAATGGGACGAGAGACGGTAGAGGAGGCGGAGAGAATTTTTGTCAGGACTTTTCCCCAACAGAGTTGTTTTGTGAATTTGAAAATTCCGAAAGATACGAAGGGGAAAGTTGTCAAAGCCGTCAGTTTTTTGAATGTTAAAATTGGGGGAAAAAAAGAAAAAAATTCTGACGTCCGCAAGATAATTATTTTTTTAACTGGGAAATGAAAAGGATTTAATTGTTTGAGGAGGTAGAGAAAAGTGAGGAGAGGAACTGGGGGGGTCGGATAAAGAGAAAACGATGATGAATCGGTTTTTTGGGAAATTTTTTTGTTTTTTGGTTGAATTGATTCGAATGGAATTTTTTGTTTTTTACGTTTCATTTTTTGTTTGTTTGAAATAATGAAAAATTTGAAGTAGCCATCGTGACAAAAGGTAAACGAGGGAGGTGGTTAATGCAAAAAAAAATTTAAATAGAAACCAAAAATGGTTTAATGGAAAAGCGGAAAAACTTTCGTCGCTAATTTTACAGCCGGCTGATGGAAAGTTGAGAAAATTTCATTTTCAGTATTCAACGCCTCGCGGTAGTTAATTCGATCCTCTGCGTTATCCAGGAAGGATCTTTAGAGGTACTTTGAAAGGTACTTTAAAGAGGGAAAAGAGTTTCGTTAGCTTGTTGAAAAGGTAGTCAACAAAAGGCAACAAATCTCTGGGAAAGTCGTTGGAAAACCTGAAAGGGAAATCGACAAAGGTGGCGAGAATCAAAAGAAGTGGGTAAAAGCTTTAGAAAAGTCGTCTTGGCGGAAAAGCTTTTCTCAAACTTCAAAGAAACCTTTAAGATTTTCCTTTAATTTTGAATGAAAGCTCAATCCTTTCCACAATCAAGACTTTGGGAAACTCTTCGTTAAACTTTTTCCTTTTCCCGAGAAATCTCCCTGGAAAATTTCTAATTTTTCTTTTTTTTTTGCTCCGGATTATTCTCTCCTCTCCTCCATTTTATTTGTCGAAATTTGGCATCGATACCATCTTTCTGAGAAATATTTTTTTCTCATCTCGTAATTCTTTCCTGTTGGAATTAAACCTTTTAGAAGTGTGGAGAGGGATGAAGTCCAAGCGGGAGAGTGGGGGGGTTAAGAGAAAATTCCCGTTGGAAAATTGGGGAAGTGAAAATATAAATTCGTCGTCGGGATTTATCGCCGTCTGTAATCTATTGCACGAGCCCGTGACCCTGCCCTCTAGATGATGACCCCGTAGCCATATGATCAGAAGCTCTAATCCAATTGAGTGCGTTCTTCATTGGAAGAGTAATTGCTTGATAAATGATGAAATTGCGGAGATGAAGGTCAAAAGAGAGAGATAAACAGGAAGGAAGTATTCAAGGAGAATAATGCGGGTGGAAGCTGTTGGAATGGGAGCTCTTCTTATAGCGTACCTTGATTCGTGCCTTATTATTAACGTTAATACGTTTAAGTGTAGCTTTTGGGATCTCAACTGGTGTTTTCCTTTTACCACTTCCGGTTTTACGACATTCAACCGACAGTTCTAATAGACTTTAACTCAGCTTCTTCTCCTTTCTACTTCCCCGGTCTTGACAAGCCCATATTTTTCAGTCCTTTCTCAGACTTGCTCTTTTGTTGTTCGTCATTCTCTCTCTTTCTCTTTCTTCCGCTCTCTTTCTTCTCCTATCGGTTCATTGTTCCGTCTTTTCTCTCAAATTAAAATCCTTTCTTTGACCGTGTTTTTTATTCACTGACTACTCCTTTCAGACTTCATTTTCCTCTTCCTCCTACAACAAAAAAGAAACCTTGTCACTTCCTTTGCTTTATTGCGTGTTCAATCTCTCTCTCTCTCTCTTTTTCTTTCTTCGTCGGGGTGTCTTTATTTTCTCTCCGTTCGCTTGACCCGGATTGGATTCTCGCGACCCCTTGAAAAATTTTCCTACTTGGACTTTTCCTGGTCACGCGATTCTTTACTTTCTTTTTCTCGTGATTATCATTTATCTAGTACTCTGGTCTAGTTTTTGTTTTGCTGTTTTGTTTCTGGAATTGTGAAATGAGCCACCCAAAATTTCCCGGTTGCTGTTTTACTCTTTCCTTATTTGTAGGTTTGTAATCTAACCTTTTTTTATGGTTAGGTGTCGTGTCCGCTTTCGCCAGTTTTATGATACTCGATGAAGCTTAGGATTTAGACAGGTGATCACAATCTTGTGTTTTAGCCTGTCGCTGACTAAAATGTTTTTGAGGAGTTATAGTTGAAAAAAAAATGTATGCGTCCGGAGGTATAACGTAAATTTTTTCGTTTCCGTGTCGGTGGATCTGACTCTAGTGCTTCCTGAGTACCAATATTTTAAATTCAAAACATGTGAACTTCAGTGATAATCGTCCACATGTGTAAATAAGTATTAGATCGCCAGCGACGCATTTGCAATAATTTTCGAATGTGACGTCACTGTCCAAAGTACGCCACTCAGCCAATAGTGTTTGTGAAATTTTGCATGGCACCACCGTGGAGTCACCGGCGATCGACGGATGCTGTTTTCATGACCCCACAGTGAGACCAGTGGACGTCGTAGTGTTCATCCACACTTTAAGGTTTGATTTGTTTGAAAAATAATGTGTTCTTACATGTCTGAAAATGAGCCAAAAATGGCAGACCGTGTTTGAATTAAGATACAATGACTTCTTAGAAAATATTGTGAATGGAATTAGACCAGCGCAGCTTCAGAACTGTGGGAAATAGAAACCGCAGTATTTAAAATTATTTATTTAGTATAAGAATAAGAGGAAATGAAGGAAGAAGATTCCATTTCTTGTGTTTTGAATCCTTTTCTCTCCTCCTACTCCTTAACTTTTTTGACTTCATTCGACTCCTTCATCTTAGAAGTCATTATATCATGGCTTTGAACTCGCGGGTTTGTAACTCCTCCTCGTGTCTCTCTCTCTCTGCTTTTCTCTTCCTCGACTTGAACTCTCGAATTCATTTTAACTTTAGTTATTATTCGAGATTCGAGTTTACAATTAAAACAAAAACTTTTATATCCTTCCCCTCCTTAGGCTCTGCTCCTCTAGAGGAGAAGGAGGACGAGGAGGAAGACTCTTTTCTCATCCCATTCACTTCTCTCATTCCTCTTCCTCCTTCTAGTCAACCAGTTTAGTTTAAACAAAAATTATTAAAACAGTCTTGAATAATTAGTAATTAAAACGAAATGAATTATAAATAGTATAAATGTCTTTGTTTGAGTTTTACTTCCGTTTCTGTGGTATCTCCAATTCCCGACAGTCGAGGATGGGTGGATTGTATCTGAGAAAACTGGAAGGAGACTTTGAAGGAAGAAAGATGAACTGAAAATGCTTTTTAAGCTGGAAGGGCTTTTCCAATTTGAATGACGTCATATCGCATTTGAGGGATTCAGTCAGTGACTTGTCGAGATTGGAGTACCAAAGAGACTGGGAGTGGAAAAACAACAGCGAGAAAAAGAATTAAAGAGAGAATAAGGTGTTGTCAAAGGAAACGAATCACAAAACCGGTAAACAGAGTGAATTTCGTTAATTACTCGGTGAGATTGCTTCAAAAGAGTTTTCCCGGAAAATGCAAAAAGCTCAGGTTTTTTCCCTTCTTCTTCTTTTTTTGGAAGAGGAAGTAAATCTCTGTTATTAACGAAACATTTCCTTTCAGGCAGCTCTTTTTATCTTTTTGTCAAACTCAATTTACTTCCAAAACCGCATCTCACTCCATCGCCAGATCTCTTCGTCTTTCTTTTCCTCCATCTTCGTCTCGTCATAGTTCACCTCTTCGATCGGAGGAGAGAACTCTTTGCAGATGGTGTTTTAGTACTAAAAGTAATTTTAATGAAGTAGAACTGTCTTTTAACGATTTTGGGTTTAAAAAATTTGATTAATAAATATATCGAATTCTAATAAGAAAATCTTTTAGTCAAATTAAAAATTTCAATATATACAGTTCTAAAAATATAATTGAAGGGGTTGAAGTGAACGGATTTGCTGTGTTAAAAGAGCTTTCGTATTTGATTTATTTTCGATCCTTAGTAACGGTTTTTTTGAAATTCATGTTTGTTGTGGGAGCCGGTTGTAGTGTTTTCGAAATCGAAGGCTTGTTGTTGTTGTTTGTGATCGTCGGCGACTTGCGTTACCAGGTGTTGAGGGAGTGGTGAGAGACTATGTTCAATCCCTGTTTAGAATGGTTGAAGGGAGTTTGATGAGTGTTAGTTTCAAGCGGGAAGGTTAAAGCGAATTCATAATTTATGAGATAAGGGAATATCGTGGTCGCGTATGTCAAGATTAGGATTAAACCCCTAACTAGAGGAATTGTAATTGCTAATGAAGGTCATTGACTTTTTCCTATAAGAGATGTTGTTGTTTTTGGGATGTCGGCGTGACCGAATGATAACTGATATGTTCAAGTTGGTAAAATAATTCGGGTTTTCGACAGAATTCTAAAGAAACGTAAATATGTAGCAAGTTGTAGTTATGAAAAAGCGGCGGTTTACAAGAGATGTTGACGAAACTGTGGATAAATTAAATATGTTTATGAAAGATTATTGTTTTGTTTTGTTTGGGTTTGTTTTGATTTCGAAAACAAAAACTTTAGAGAAGTTGTTGTTCCTTTAGTTTGTTATTTTTTTGTTTTAAATCGATTTCGAATTGGCCTTTCTTCAACGAGAATTACTGAGAACCGGATCAAAAATAAAAGTGTAAATAATTGTAGTTTAGATTTAATTGTTTTTAGAAATTGCGTGCTAGGCCGCTGGTTACGCAAGACTCTATTGAAATTTGGCGGCTATGAGTCATGTCTAGGTATTGGCTGATTGACATGTGAGTTGATGTCATTATCATCATCATCATCCGGCACTATAGTACTTTTGACCTTTCCTTGGGACTTGGAGAATTTTTTTCCCCAGTGTAAGGTCGTTAGTGCTACACTCTATTCCCCAACCTGGAGGATTATTGAACTGTATTTTGCCTGGCTCCTACCCTTAACCTGTCGGACTTAGGTGACCCTACCAAAGTCTAAGCTTTCAACCGTATAGCTCTCTGGGTCACAGGGATACACAAACAATACCTGCCATGTATAGACGACTGTCCATGTGGAGGACAAGTAAATTTTGACTATTTTATATCTCAAAATTGAGTTTTCAAGCTTTCTGTACACCATACAACCAGAACGGTAGGCGTAGTGTTAATAACCCGTGAAAGAGAGTTATCAGTGGAAAACGGAAGACAGACGTTCGGTGACGTATATTCAAAAAACAGGCTCGAGATATGAATGCGAGTCAGCAGTTTCTCAACTATGGGTCATAATCTAAAGACGTGGTACCAGTACGAGTTTCCCAATCCGACGAGAAGACAGTGAAACATGAGGACATTGCCAAAATATTAATCGAACGTGACCCTAATTTCGTGTTTACAACACTCTCATGTCGGGATAATTTCCCAGTTTTGATTTATGCGGTCGGGTAATTAAACCGCCTCGACTGACCGAATCTTTTAAATTTTCGTGACATTTTTACTGTATGTGGAGAAGGAAACATTTTTTTTCTTTTATCGGTTACAGTTACTATGCATGAAATTTTAGATGGAAGGTAGAAAGGGAGAGAGGAAATGGGTGGAGGAGTAAGGGAGACCATTAGGAAGTTGTTCTTTGTGCTGTTGTTATTATTATGATTATTAATTTTTCAAAAAGGAAATGGCTACCAAGAAGCTTTTTTTTAAAAGTTGGTGCAGATGAAAGGGAAACGTCGGGTTTTGTTCTGGATGCCGAGATTGTGAGAAGAACGATGGTGAGGAGGAAAAGGAGGAAGAGGAGGGTATTGTTCTTGTTTTGCGAGCTTTTAAAAAAAATAAAGATGAGGAAGGAAAAGTGAAAAAAAATTTTTTTTTTGTTGTTGTTATTGTTGTCGAGAAAGGATTCTTTTTCAGGAAATGTTCACATTTCCGAGGAGGTTGAGATAGCAGAAAAAGGGAAAGGAAAGAATAAAAAGATCTCGGCGAGAGGAATGTTGGAGGAGGAGGAGGTGGTGGCGGTGATGGTGATGGTTTCGGAATTAAAAAGAGTTGGACAGTAAATTTAGTTTTAAAAAAGCGAAAACTCTGGGAAGAGTTTTCCTCGAGAAAATGCCTTCATAAGAGAATCGGACAATTTCGTGATAATTTCACCGCCTTCTACCGCCATAAAATAGGTCTGTTTCAGAGATAAAAATCCTCGTTGAAAGCATATCAATAACACACCGCTTTCTATTATAGACAGTGAATAATTGAGTGAAAAATGAAATAACTTTTGGAGTGTGCATTACTTATGAAACGAGTCCTTCCCAAAAGAAGTATACTTGTGAAATGAATTCGTGGTGAAAGTATGCGTTATTCATGAAATGGATTCTTGGAAGAAAAATTGTACATCATTTATGAAATGATTTTTTGAGGAAAGTGTGCAATACTTATGAATTGAATCCCTAACATAAATGTGTTTTACATTTGGACTAAATTTTTGAGCAGTTTTAATAAAATTTCTTTTTAAAGTTGTGCAATATTTATGAATCGTCAACAGTTTCTGTGTTCCTAATGTGTTATCAGAGGCACTTAAGTTTGGGACAGAGATAATCCAAGTAAGTGTTGAAATGGGACTGGGTTGTCGTAAGCATTGCTTTACAGCCGGAACTGAATTTATCAGATTGCAAAATTATGATAATTCCCTCTAACAAGTGTTGACGTTTGAAGATAATCTCTTCCTCCTCCTCCCCGCCGAGATGCTTGACCGTGATAAATGTGTCGCCGCGTCAGGTTTTTAATGGATGAAAGGAATCGTACCTTAAAAAAATTCTTTCAAGGTCTTGATGAGTTTGACTGTTAGCAATCAGTCACACATGGACACGTGATTGACTAACTCATTTGAACGTGCTAATTGTTATTGTGTCTCCACAACGGAAAGTGATTCGAACGTAGTCGGTCGTACCTGAATCGGTGAATTAATCCAAACGGTAAAATTAAAAATTTTTTTTGAGGTGAAAAGGGTAGGTGAAAGGGGATGAAGGAAAACAAGGAAATCCAGTTTTTCAAAAAGAAAATTAAAAATGTATGTTATTGCGTGCAAGAACGCGTGGTCGGAAACCGAAAGCGTGATAGTGGTCAAAGGAGGGGGGTGGGAGAGAAAAGAAGATGAAAAAAAGCAAAAACCCGTGAAAACCGAGAATGGCAAAAAAAAGGAAGAGAAGGAGAAAAGAGGAAAAAGGCAGATTAAGCGAAAACGGATTGGATTAAATAAAGCGTCGGCAGGGAAAATGTTCAAAGCTTTGATGTACGACTCGAAAGGCTTAGAAAGGTAATACTAATCCTGCAAAGGTCAGTGAGTAGGGCGACCATAAAAAGGGATAGAGAGAGAGAGGAAAAGGAAGAAGAGGAGAGAAGGAGAGGTCACCGCATGGTTTTTGGTTGCGGAAGATATGCAGCAAAGCTTTCGCTAGGAGAAAGGGTAGCTTTTGGAGGTTGGGGGGTTGTTTTTAGCCATCAAGGGGTTTGATGGTGTTTTCCCATTTAATTAATATTTCTTAAAATCTTTATTAATAATTTATCGCGTTTAGGATTAGTCCGCGAAGCCGGAGCCGGGGGTTGAAGTAGGAGAAAAGGTTCGCAAACAAAAACGGCCGTGAAAAGGCTTTCGATTGGGAGAAATTATGGGAAATGGTTTTTAGGGTTTCTTGTGAAAGTCCATTTACGTGGGTTTTGGCCTGTTTTGCTGGATAGTATAAGAGAAGGCGGTGCGGTGGAGAGAGGAGAGAAGAAACCATTTTGGGTGTGCCGGAGGGAAACAAAGAAACCTAGCAACTACTAAAGAATGGAATCAAAAGAAACAGGAAGTCAGGCTTAAGGACAGTTTTTTTGGATACCTGACACGTCTCGGGTCGGTTGTGTTATACGCAATTCCCCCATCCTTGTTTTTGGTTTCTGTTACCTTCTTACAGTTTCTCATATTGTTAATGTTGTTCTGCTTTCTTTCTTCTCCTTCTCCTTTCTCCTTCCCCTTGTTTAGCTATTATGTCACTTGTTTGGATTTTTCTTTGATCTCTTTCAGCCTTTTGCCTCCTTCTTTTTATTCTGTTTTGCCTCTTCTACAGCTTGTTTTCTCTTTCTCATCTTCAGTGCCTTGCTTTCAGACATCCACCCTGAACGTTTCTGAAGAACTTTTGATAAAACTCTTCAACCAAAGTAGTTTTAGGTAGATTTTCTTTGTCTTTCTAATCCTACCAGTGATGCCTGCCAGTGATGGGCTGTTACAACTTTTTTGTCTTCCGCAATATTATGTCGTCTTCCTTCCCAACAATTGCCTCTGTAAATCGATTCCACGTTGTGTTTGCTCGTTTTTGTCTTAGAAGGTACAAAAACATAGAAATATCATTTTCAAATTATTGACATTTTCCCGATAAACTCTTCGACATTTTTCAGAATCAGTTTCTTGAAAGAAAACCTCGAAACTCAAGAAACTGACTGACTCAACTTGACTTCAACTGACTGAGACTGACTCAAAATGAACTCATAACCCAAATTTGAGGGAATCGTAATAAATATGTTGGACTTGTCAATTTCTTTGTTATGAAGCATTGTCTCTTCTTATATTTTGTGAAACGAATCCCACCTTTTTTACATTGGTGTATTTATTAATTGTGTTTTAATGGATAAAATTGTCTTTGTATAAGTCAGAAAAGTTTTTTTAAGGTGATCAGATGTATGGTCGGGGGAGGAGGGCGATGAAGACTTTCTGTGATTCGGGCGGGGAACAGAATCGTTTTCGATAACGTTTGGCGGTCATCTATTCGGAATCGCCTAAAAAATGATGTCGTAACTTGACGCAATTATGGTATTTGCGATAATATCAATTAGTATAAACGGACGGACGTGACTCGAACGTCAATAGCCAAAGGGCAACAACTTGCCGGATCGAACATTCAAAAAAGAATTCGTGGTGAATCCTTGTTTCCTCTTTGTCTCCTTGTCTTTCCTCCTACTTCATCCTCGTGTCTTATCTCCTCACCACAGTCGGGAGTATATAGGGCATTGATGTGAAAGGAAAGGAAAAGAATTTGTTTTAATTTAGTCTTCGAGCCGAGTTTAGGCTAATTGCTGACTCAGATAAGTTTATTGTCCACTAATTAAGTTATCTAAGAGTCCGAACAAGTTCATCGAATTGTGTTTACTACGTCATCGACTCGTGTTTATGTTGATGATTGAAAGAAGGAAATTGAGGGCAAGCGTAAGTTGTTATTTCCTTTTTGGTGCCTTTTTGGGGGTGGATGGAGGGATGCAGAAGAAGAGTTGACTGTTGGGAGAGGTTTGGTTTCGAAAGGTCTGTTTCCGGTTTGTTTTTTGATCTTGAGAAGGAGAAAAGTTTTGAAGTTTGGAAGGTGTTTTTTTTATTTTGAAAGTTTTTGAATAGATTAAGTCGGGTTTCTGTTTTTGGGTTTCCTGTTGGGTCTTTGACCTCGGTCAGGAGGATGGTTGGAAGTACTTTCTTTGTATCTCTATTCTCTCTCCCTCTCTTTCTATTCTCCATTTCTTATTGATTAATGCTGTTGTTTGAGGGATTGTCGTCTCCTCGTAATTCTGTCGCTTTTTCTTTTTGTTTCTCGATTTGGTCTCAATGTTACCCCTTTTTTCTTTGGTTTTCTCATTTTCTCTACTTCTTTCTGTCTGTTTCTTTTTCAACTTGGTCGTAGAGCTTTCGGTTCTTTAAATATTCTCTCTGTCTTTTAATTTTTGTGGAATTTTTTCCTTTGTTCCTCAAGCTGACTTTTTACTTTGTTCTTCCTTTTACTGCTTAATTGTTCTCTTTTATTTTATCTCTTTCCTTTTTCTTTATTTATTCATTTTTATATTCGATCAGACTATCTTTGGACCACGTTAGTTTTTCATCTCTTTCTCTTTTTTTTGAGTTTTCTTCTCCTCTTCTCTACCAATATTCTCAAATTTCCTACCTATGTTCTGTCTTTCTCTTTTCCATCTATTTCGTCCCTGTTTCGAGCTTTGGTTTGTCCTGGAAGCTCATATTTTCTACTGTACATGTTTTCTTTAAAGTGTCTCGTCTTTGTGCGTCCTATGTTTTGGTCCTTGATTCTGTAAGGTATTTCTCAGTTTCCAAGCGCGAAGTCGATTTTGTTTTTCTGTTGAGGAAGTGTTTGAAAACTTGGTTGGTCAGTCTTCCTGAGTTCATTTTCGTCAGATGTCTATAGATCGTTTACTGGAGAAAGGTTAGCTAACTGAAAGAAGAAGTGAGGAAAAAGTTTGAAGAAATGGAGAAGCAAGGAGAGGAGTGTGAAAGGAAGAAAGTTTTCCTTAATTCGACTTGATTTTCTTTTAATTTTTTTAATGTTGGCAGCTTTGAAATAAATTTTCAATATCTTGGTTTTTGCGGAGGAAGTAAAATAGCGTGATGTTCGATCCTGTATCCTGCCTGTCATGTTTTCGGAGAACGATTTTGGGAACAAGGAGGAGGAGGAGAGGAAGGTTTTGCTGTCGGACACGCCTTCCTCTCTTCGGTGTGACGTCATACTGTTTCCGCAAATTTTTTTTTATAATGAGGTGACGGGTTGCAGGGGTAGATTTTTCTTTATTGCCAAATGTCGGGAAGTCAGTGGAAATTAGGTTCGGGTTCCGGGTGTCGATAATAAATTTCAAGTCGAGGTCTTCGCGTGGGAAACAGTATCGGAAAAGTCTTTTGATCTTCGTTTGCTTTGCTTCGATACCCTCCCCCCACCATTCTCGTTTCTTCCTTTATTCATTTTCTTTTACTTGGAAATGAAAATTGAAATTTCGCGAAAACCGAAAAAGGAGTCGAACCGTAAGTGAAGCCTTTTCTCCTTTTTGTCGTTGACGTTTCACTTATTTTCCCAGGTTCTGTCTTTGAAAGGTTTCGTTTCGCCTTTTGTTCTTCTCATCTTTCTTTCGTTTCTACTGGGTTTTTCTTTGGTTTTTCATTAAGCCGTCAAGGATTTTCCGCTCTCACAAGATCAAAAGGCTTTTTACTTTCCGGAGTCAGTCATTAGTCTAGTCTTGATGTTTTCCTTTTCCTTGGAACCACTTGGAATAGTGCTTAATGGCTTTCTTCCCTCCAGCGATTTGATGTCTTCTGATTTTTTTGTCCTTCTATAAAAGTAGATGTCGGGTGATGATAGATAAAGCGTATCGTGTCCCTGGAGGGGTTTTAAGGTTGTGTTTTGAATGATTTGATCGTTAGCTTGGGTCTATGGTGATGTGTCTACATTCCCATTTGACCTCGTATTCTCCTTCCTACGCCCTGAGGGAAGAAGAACTTCTATCTATCGTTTTTTTTTTTCCTTTTCTTTTGTTGAGTTTTCCTTCTCCCATTTCAAATTTTGACATTTCCTTTCTTTGGATTTCTCTTTTCGTGAAAGTTTTGCGAAAGTGGGCGTGGGTGAGAAGGGAACCGGAGGAGAGTGGAGAGGCGGGATGAAACTTCAGTCGAGTAACGATGTAAGATTTTATTATTTCCTTTTTTTCGCTGACAACATTTTCACCTGCTGAATGTAAAAGATTCAGAATGGAGGGAATAACCTTTGACACGAAGTTGTTTATTCTCGGCTGGTTTGCTGACATTAATCATCTTCGGAAAGGTCTTTCGATTCGGGCGAAGCCTTATCCCTCAACCTGGTTTTCCTTTTTCTTTTTTTGGGTTGAGATCGATTGGCTTCTCTTAGGAGTGTAGCGCTGTTGTAGGTCTCTTTTTGTAATTCTAGTTCTTTTAGGTCTTCGAAGAACTACGTTTTCTGTTCTTTATTTGATTTAAGTTTCTTGTTGTTTTGTCTTTCTTCCTTTTTTCTCCTAGTTTCTTTATACTCTGTTCTTCTTTGGATTTCTTGTTTCCTTTCTTCTCTTTTTTTAACTTTCTCTGTTGAATTCTCATTCCGTGTTTCGTCCAATCTTTTCTTTTGTCTTTTCTTTCTTTTAATGAAAGTGCCGGTGATTTCTTTTGTTTTTTTTCTCCTACCCACTCTCTCCTTCTTTTCTTTGTAATGTAAAAGTTGAAAAGGTTTTTTTTCTTTATCGCGTTGCTCGTGCCTTATTCCCTCGCGTTTTCTTTTTTTTTTAATTAGCGAGTTCATTAAAATTCCGAGAGTTTTTAATAAAATTCGATCTTAGGAAGTTACGATGGTCGGGGGAAGTAGGGAAGGGAATGCACGGAAGAGAGTGGATTATGTAGTCTTACCGACGAGACGTGGATTTGAGGCAGAAGGAAGGAGAATGGAGGAAGGAAGAAAGAGATGTGGTAGTGACACGAAGTTGTTGTAAAGTGTTTGGCCGTTTAGAATTATCTTCTCTTCTTTTATCTGTTTGTGTGTCTTTATCTTAAGATTTTTTTACGGAAGAATCCTAAGATTCTTTATCACGTTTTTTCTAGTTCTTACAGGATTATGATGTCATGTTTCTTTCTGTTCTCTCCTTCTCTTTCCTCATTTTCCCTCTCCTCGTTATTTGTTTGTCATATTGACTGTGGTAGAATCAGTCGCTATGTTGTATTTCCTCGTAATCGATGTCGGGGGATGAATACAATATCGTATATAGTAAAATTGTAGACTACAAATAGTTTTTGACATGTTTCAGGGTAAAAAATCGAGAATGGATTCAACTAGAAAGCTGTGGTTGTTGATATTACTTGGTGCCTGCGTGCTCATACTTCAATATCATGTCTCAACAACCTGGAACAGCAACGGTTTGGGAGGACCTTCATACGCTCCGACCAACTCTGAGGAACTGGTTTTGGCGGCCGTTTCAAGGCTCCAGTTGGACCCTTCTGTAGCCAGCACAGTCGGTAATGTCACTTTTTTCTTTCTTTTTGGGGGTTGATGCTTATTCAAAATGACGTGAGTCTTTTTAGTTTTCCGGTAAATTGTCCTTTGTCCTGTTTCTTTGGATAATTTTTTGGTTAGTTTTCTGTTTTTCCTTTCTTCCGTTTCTTTTCTCCTTTTTTAGGGAGTGTAAGAAAGGTGGTACACTCCTTGGCTTTGTTTTGATCTTTTCTATTTCTTACTTTATTCTTTCTCGCTTTATTTGTTTTCTTTGCCTTCTTTCCTTTTCATTATATTTCGTTTCATTCTTTTTCGTGGTCATTTCTACTCCTTTTTTTTTCATTTTCTTGTTCTACGCTCAGTCTGTATTTCTTCTTCCTATTTCTCTTATTTTGAGTTTTTAATGTTTTACTTTTTACTATTTTTTCTTACTGGCTTCCTCTTCATTTTTCTCTTAGAATTGATTTTGATTAAAGAAGGACTGAATTTGTATGAGTTTAGATCTCTTTGGAGGAATTATGGTCTTATTTTTCGTAATTTTTCTTTCTGGTTCGAAGACGAGTTATGTGCTTAATACAAGAATGGAAGTAGACATATTTAAACAAATTCGTGTTTGGTATTTAAGTTGTGTATCTCTCTGTAGCCTTCAAACCACCTGGACTAGCTCTTCACTCTTTTATTTTGTAGTGTAGTCTTAATTCTCGTCTTCCGTTGTTTTTGGTCTTCTCCTCTTTTGATAATGCTTTTTTTTGTTTCTTTTGGTTTTCTTGTTCTTGTTTACCATATCTTCGGCTATGTCGTGCTTTAACGTCTTTTTAATATTTTTTTTGGTTTACATAATGGGAGCAAAAAGCACTTAAAAAGTTGTCCTTCTTATCAATTTCATTTTGGAAATTAGGGAATGAAAGGCCGCTAAATAAAATTTTATTGTTTTCATCGCTGTAGCCAGGTTGTTCGGGAAATGAAAGCGCTTGAATGGTGAAGAAGGAACTTTTGACTTATCTTCTTTCTTGTGGTAGAGAAGAGGAAAATGAAATTTCGTCTTTTTTTGTTTTGAATCTTTCGCAGCTGAGTTGATCAGCAAAGAATTTGTTCGGAAAAGTTTTTTCTTTCTTCGCCGAAATGGAAACTTCTTATTTTGAGGAGCTTAAGACTTGTTTGACAATATTCTTTGAGGAGTGGTGCGTAGAAAGAGGAGATGAAAGGAAGGGAAGTTTGTTGAATTTTTTTCTCTCTTTTTTTGCTTTTTCCCTTCTTTCGAGAAATTTGTTTGATTTTTGTTGGGTTTGTTTATGTTTTTGTGTCGTGACTCGGAGTCGGGAGTTGAGAGTATGTGCCATTTTATGTTTTTCCTTTCGTTTGTGCTTTCAGGAAAGAAGTACCTTAGGGAGATAGCGATTCAGTTGGGTCGAGATCTGTTATCGACGAGAGGCTGTGATTTATCTCTTTCATCATCATCTTCTTCTGGTTCGTCATCGTCTTCGTCTTCAGCGTGGCCGGAACCGACTCTGTACATAATCACTCCGACTTATCGGAGACCGGAACAAATCGCCGAACTGACGAGGATGGCTCAGACCCTGATGCACGTTCGGAATTTAGTCTGGCTGGTCATCGAAGACGCAACGACGGCTTCGACTTTGGTCACCAAACTTTTGGACAAAACGGGGATCGAGTATCATCATTTAGTGGGTGAGTAAAGACTTATTTGGTAGTTGGAGAGAGCTTGTGACTCCATGAAAAGTCATCCAGACTGAAAAGCAGTGAAGCTTTTTAATTTTTCGCGAAAGCAGCGATGAAGGTAGGAGAGGGGGAAGCATTAAACGAGACGTCGGGACGCTCTAAAAACCTCAAAACGCTTTCGAGACCAAACGCCAAAAATCTGACAACGTTGAGGAGTAACACGAACATGCTTTTTGTTTTAATTTCACTCAGTTTCCGGGGAAACTGAGGTTTCCTGAGGTTTCTGGTAGAGTGGGTTAGAAAAAATTCTCTCACGGGACTGTGTGAATTGCCTTAATTGTGTTTTGAAGTCGGATTATGTCGGGTAACGTCTGGAATTTGATGGAGTGGCTGAGGATACCGGAAACGTCAGCGATGAATTTATTCGTGGGAGAAATTTTTAAATCTTTTATTCTTCTTTCAGCTCCAATGCCGGAACAGTACAAAAAGAAAAAGTGAAACCGCGAGGAGTTTCGAACAGGAATCGAGGTCTCGAATGGATTCGAGCGAACGCGACCAAAGGCGTTCTGTACTTCGCGGACGATGATAACACCTACGACATTTCCCTTTTTCAGGAGGTGAGTCCAACAGTCTTTGATTTGTGCGAATGCGTAGTTACTCGAAATTTTCATTTAATAACTTTTGGGCGGGTTGGGGGTTATTTGAGCTTTAAAATTTTTTACCTTTGAATTTTTTTCCCTTCTTCCTTTTTTCTTTTTATTTCTGCGTTTCTTTTGAATTTTTAAAAATTAATTTCTGTTTTTAATTAACCAACTTTGTTTAAATTAATTAAGGAAACCGAAAGTCTTCTCGACTTTTTTTTTCCTTCTGAGTTCGATGTCTTTCTTTCTCTTGGAAATTTGAATTATTCTACCTCTCATGATGTGTTAAATTCATCTCCATGTTTTTTGTCATCATTTCCGGTTAAGAGAAAACAACTCAAAGTCGCGACAGTAGTAGTATATTAATTTATTTCTTTATTATATGGCTGGCATGCCGTGGTTTGGCTTATCAATATAAACAATACATTGTATGACATACACTTCTTCACGTAGATAACTCCACGTATAGTGCTATGCTCTCTCTGCATATCGACATCGACAAGTGTAAAATCCGTGCATAAATACAACAAATACATACAATCACAATAAATAAAATATAAAAGCCCAAAATAAATATAGTTAAAACAATAATATGAAAACACATATAATATTAAACACCTAGGCAAAATATTATATTTAAACCCAAGTGAAATATCGAAGCCTAAATAAAATACAAAAAAAATATAGGTACAGTATAAGAAACCCTATATTTATAATTGTTGTAAACTATTTAATGCCCAAAAGCGAAAATATAATTTGTTATTAATATTATTACTACTACTAAAATATATAAAAAAAACAAATAAAATATAAATACAGCAAATAAACTATTATACTTATAATTATGGAGATTAAAAATAAAATATACCTAAATGGCGTACCATCTTACGAGAGACATATACAAGAAAAAAAGACCTGTCCAAAAATGCCAAACTGCGACATTATACCACTGTCGTACTCCCGGAGGCGACATACGCATCGGAGTGTCTAAAACTAAACAAGAAAGGCCTGGTTGAGAAACTTGAAGTTAAAGAAAGAAAAATCCTGAGAAAGATCCTGGGGTCCAGAATCGGAAAATAACGAATACCGCAGACTTCTTAATCATGAACTGTACATGAAATGACATGTATCATGAGACTGCACAGAGAGACTAACCAACCAGGTCTTCAAGTTCCTCAGTAAAAAGAAACAAAAGGGGGACTGGTTCAAACAGGTTGAAAAAGACATCAGAGAAATAAACCTGAGAGAAGACGACTTTAAAATAGAGAAGGGGTAAAGAAGACAAGTAAATACGAATTCAAAAAACGAGAAAAAGTAAAAGCAGGAACAAAGTGGACCACAGAGAGAAAGGAAGAACATAGCAGAAGAATGAAAGAATATTGGGCAAATAGGAAGGCAGAAGGGGCAAGAAAGCGGCTGTTGAAATAAACGTGGTCCTAGAAGGCCGAAACGAAAAAAAATATATACCTAAATAATTTAACAAGTAAATAACTAAATAACGCACAGTGGTTGTATATAAGTATATGTAGATAAACGATTACATATTTAAGTGGATGCCATAGGTCTGACCATTTTTCTACAACCGAAAATTGGAATAAAAGATAAACGAAGAAACAGAGTTTGGGGGGCGCCTTCTTTCTCGCTAATAGATTATTTGTGTGTCTTGTGATAAATTCTTTTTTCCCTCCAAAAAGGAAGCAATTTATTGATTTCGATTTAATTTTCTACGATTTATTTGAACACTACGGTAGAGTATGAAGAAGAGGAGGTGGGAAGAGTATTCTGATTGATTAATGATTGGAAATGTTTGAGTTTTCAGACGAATTAAATTTCTCTCTTATTTTGTTTAATTTAGTTTGAAAAATTTTTCTTCGTTTGAACCGTAAGAAGACAAAACATTTGACTGTAGGAATTATGGGTGAATGTGTCCTATTTAAAGAAAAATTCGCATAAATTTTATATTTGCGTTTTTGTTCTGTTTTTTATTAATGGAATTTAAACAGGGTTAATTACTTCGACGATGTTATTAAATGTGTCATGTTGTGTGAATCTCTTGTCTCAAAAGAAGAATTTATGTAGTGATGTATGTTTGTTGTTGAGTTGTATGTATGAGAGCCTGGTGGATACTCGCACACCGTTCCCGGGTTCGATCAATACTTCGTTTGTCAAGTTTGGGTCATGAGTGAAAATGTGTGTGATTTGATGATGTAAGAAATTTTTTTGGATTAAAAGTGTTTTGGCCAGTGATTCCCAAAGTGGTATATATTGAGCCCCAGTGGTTCATGACAACCTGGGTCTACGCCAGCCAAAATAATTTAGAGGTCCATGAAATGGAAATGGGAGTCTACGATATTGGATCTTAACATACACTGTTAGTACCCATTTACTTACATTATACTATCTTATAAAATAAAGTCATAGACATTATTTACAAAAGTACCTATGGTTTTAACACTAAACATTACAGCAGTGAGAAATTTACAAAATCAATATCAGGTCAATATGGGGTCTACCCATAACCGAAAAAATGGCATGAGGCCTACGACACACAAAAGTTTGGGAACCCCTTGTTTAGGTGTTTCATACACATGGCAATTAGTGTTTGAATGAGCAGGGAGTAACGAAAATTACGTACAGTATATATTACGAAGCATTATTTATATCAATTAATCTGAATTATCTACCCAAATTAAAAGATCGAATAAATCCCCGTAACACAAGCAAATCGCTGCCTAGCAATCGTGGGTCAGTTAAAAAGGATGAGATACTGACCATCGGTAACCTACCCAACTGACCTAGCTAAGACTGCCTAACCTGTTTTTCCCGCGCTTTTCTCACAACCTTAGCAGTATAATCAGTCAACAGATAAGTCACACCAAAGCAAAGATGCAAAATCGATTAATACTGCCTTTCAGGTGGTACCCAATTCAACTTCGAATACTCTCACCCAAGCAGAGCTTACGAACCTATACCGACGCCTACTTAAAAAAGGTTTTGTCGAAAGGTTCATAGGTAAAAATTACAACTAAGAAAAGAACACATGTTCGGGACTGGAGCGCGTTCAATCAATATTTATCTCCTAATTAATAATTTAATGAAGTGAGTCTAATTTTAGAACAATAAGCCTAAAATGACATTTTACGCTAGTTTATCTTAATGGGATAGGAATGTCTTCTTACAATGCCGAGTGACGAAGGTTTTTTCGTTAAACAATACAGAAGAAAACAATGAATTGCAGAAAAATAAAGATAGAGATTGTGCATTAGTTTTGAAATGAATTAGTCCTGAAAGTGTGTGTTACTGAAGTAATCGATACCTGACAAATGTCATTATGTATGAATAGAGTTGTATTTGAAGATGTGTGTTACTTACGAAATCAATATTTGGTGACAGTGTTCATTATCTGTATAAAAGAAGACAGAAATTGTATGTCAACTAAGAATCTGTGGGGTAGGGGTGTGTAGAATTGCCGACACCTTATTGGTGTGAGTTTATTTTATTTATTTATTTATTTATTGTTTCAGTATTTATTCATTCAATAATATTTTAACAGTCTAAAAGTAATAATTTGTTTTTATATGTTACCGGTGAGGTTCGATATTCGTAATTGCACAAAATGTCTAGGCATTGTGTACAATTTTACCCCCAATCCTAGGGAGTTTCTTCAAGTTTTTATAGTCCACGAAACCAGACTGTGTCTCCTTAGCCTCATATTCAGTCTGTTTGTTATACAGTTCTATCCCCCATAAACCAATAATAAAAACCTTTCGATGATGCTTAGGCATTTTATAAAATGGCGGATTTCAAACCTTGGCGGTAATCTATTGATATATAAATAGCTGTAATTAAGTTAACGAAGTAGGTTTCCTTGTATCATGAAGCACGTCATCCGCCTCCTATCGGTTCTTAGATTTCAGTCAGATGCCTAAAAATGTGACACCAACAGCTCTCCTTCCTCTGCCATCCTCTCTCTCTCTCTTGGGAGTGAAGAAACAGGGTTACGTCACCGAGAAAGCTTTCTAATAAGTTGTACGTATGTGCGTGCTGTGTATGTCGAGCTTCTTGTTTTTGTTTCTCATTTTAAATTGGTTTTGCTGTAGAGGAGAAGAAACAAGATGCGGAGGAAGAGAGAAATCCGAGTGTGGGAGAAGAGAGAGAGAGAGAGAGAGAGTCATTTAAATAAGTTTTAAAGATTTTGTAACATTTGTCATAAAATTAAAGTTTATCGATTGAAGTTTTCCTCTCTCTCGCTTTCTTAGTCTTCCTCCCCCGCCTCCTCACTCTGTGGGTGTGTGTGTGTGTAATGTGTATGTCTGATTCTTGCAGGCAGCAGCACCTCAAATTCCCTGAAGGCGGTTTCCTCTCTTTCCTCCTCCTATCTCGAAAATGGTTTTCTTAAAATCCTTTTAAAACTGAATATTTCGAGATGAGGAAACGACGACTGTAAAATCGATCGAGGGGGGTTAATAACTCAGAGCTTTTGGAGCTTTTGTGAGGAGAGCGGGGAAGGAGGGTGTAAACCTTTTCTCCGGGGAGATTTTTTTCAGTTTTCCAGAAGGTTTCTTTTGGGTTTGAGTGTTTCCTTCTGGAATAAAAGTGGATTTGTAGAGAAGGAAATGAGAGATTATTGAGTACATCATATCCTAAAAGGTTTTGTTTCAGTTGTTCAGGACCGAAAAAAGGAATTAAAGAGTGGGAGTGTTGGACTGGTTGAGTCGACGGAAGGAAGGGAAGAGGTTGTGATAGTTTTGATTAATTTGATTTCTTTTTCCTTTTACGCAGATTCGGACGACGAAAAAGGTTTCCATGTTTCCGGTGGGTCTTTGCACGAAATTCGGAGTAAGCACTCCCATAGTAAAGAACGGAAGTTTCGCCGGGTTTTACGACGGTTGGATCGGAGGCAGGAAGTTTCCCGTGGACATGGCCGGGTTCGCCGTCAATTTGGATTTCCTATTCCAGGTAGGTGGGAGAAGACAGAAAAGACTGGACTTCCGGTTGAGTTGTGGGTGATGCTTCCGTTGACCAATTTTTTTTTCTGTGGTTTCAGAGACCAAATGCATCGATGCCTTACAAACCAGGATTCGAGGAAGACGGATTCTTGAGAAGTCTGTCGCCTTTCGAGCCAAAGGAAATGGAACTGAAAGCAGATAACTGCACCAAGGTAGGGTTTTCGGGGATGAAGAAAATGTCAGTTTGAAAATTACTGTAGAACTGGAAGTAGGACTCACGAATTTCTGTTTTAATAAATAATATGACTAATCACTGTCACGTGACATTTTGACGATATTCTGTAGTCGGTTGTAGACTTTAGTAGCTAATAGAACACAGAAGAGTATCTGAGTCTCTAGATTATTCGTATCTCATAAGAATCAGATTCAAAGTTGTGCGTATCTATCCCCGAAAGTGGTCTGGAGGAAGTTTGTCTTTTCCCAATTTGGACAAAGCTGTCGTCATGAGACGATAGTCTGTTTGGGAGTCAAATGAGTGAGATACACTTCTTTCAAATTTGGTCAAAGTACTCGTAGTCGGTTAATCGGTTGGTATTTGGTGGCAGTAAGCGGAAGTGAATTTGATAAAAATTACTTCCAGTTCTGCTGACATTTTATTAGTCTTGACTTGAATTTCCCGCCAAAATGATTATAAGTCTCATCGAAAAGGACAAAATACAGTGAGAGTTAGTCATTATTATTCATTTGTTGTTATAATTATTTTTATTGGAATTAATAGCGTGTGCTTAAAAGGGCCTCCCTTAAATCCTCCCCTTTAGATATAGAGAACATTTTTAACGGGGATTTGTTTGTTGACAGATATTAGTCTGGCACACGCAAACGAAGAAAAACGAACCTTCGTCAGCCATAGACCTAAACAAGTATGGAAACACGAACATCGTCAAGTTGAAGCAAACCCTGGTTTAAAACAAAAGAATTCTGAAGACATACAGGAAAGTCATAAAGATGTGAAGAAGAAGAAGAAGAAGATGGAAGAGGAGGAAGAAAGAAGAAGGCATGAAGAGGAATTGGGGCACCATTTCGAGACGGTATTCTGGCGGAACGTCGACGACAGCAACCTAATAATTTGATTTTTTGGTTTTATCTGAATTTTTATTTTGTTTGTCGCCTTTTTGGGCTGGTGTTGCTCCTGTCGTCGTCGTCATCACCGCAGAAGGATAAAATTATTTTATTATGAAATAGGGCCCTCCTGTAGAGTATGCGGTTCCTGGCGGGTTTAATTTTTGGTTTTGAGATGGAAAGCCAGGTTATTCTGATTTTGGTTTCTCGCTTTGGTCAGGTTGGCTACAAAAGACTGAAAGATAATTGTTTTTTGTTTGTTTGTTTGACTGTTTGTTTGTTTTTAGTCTCTTTTTTATAAAGGTACTAATTGATTAATTATCGTTAATCGGATGGAGGTCGTGAGAAGGGAGTGTGGCTGACATTTTTCAATTTTTCTCAGGCGCGCGTTTTTTGTTCGGTTTTGTCTGAAAATTTTTGACCTGTCTGGAAAGAGAAAGGTGGTAGGGATATTGGTTGATGGATATTAGTAAATTGAAGCTGTGGGGATACATCGATTTGGTCTGTTACTGTATTCTTCCCCAAACGATTCTGTTTTTGATGTCTGAGTATAAATACCGGTGGAGTAGGAGGAGAAATACACTAAAACACAAACACTGGAGGGATGGAAGGAGTGAACAGGTTGTAGGCTGTTTGAAAAAGCATAATCATTCGAAAGTTTTGACTTATACCGTTTTGCCAAACCTGAAAGCCAAACAGGATGTGTATATATTAGGTCAGTCAATAAGTTCGTGAGCATTAGTGGGATTTCTCATTATCAAATGGGTAAGGTTCCGAACCTGTCGAAACTTCTCATCGCTTGATTGATGTATTTTTCAATTTCTCACTGAACTTCCCAAACTTCAGACGCATATTAGTACCGATAAAAATGAATATGGATAACGCATACAAACGTGCTGTTGTATTTTTTATTTTCGAGTGACGGAACTGCCAGATCTGCAGGAATAAAATTGATAGTGTACATGGTGCACATACTGCTAGTGTAAGGACTGTCCAGAAATGTTTTGTAAAATTGAAAGGCAGCAGTAACGACGAACCCCGTTTAGGATGTCCTGTCGATTTTGATAACGACCATCTTAAAAATCTTGTAGCGTCAGATTTATATTTAACAGTGAATCAGATCTGGTATGAATGTGAAGGTTGTTTCACCATGATAACGGTAGACCACATACGGCTTGAACCACCCGCAGAAAATTGATGAAACTAATTGGGAGCTTTTGCCCCATCCTGCACACTCCGGATATAGCCCCTGGTGATTTTCAGTTATTTTGTGCCTTAAAAAACATTTGCCAAGACAAAAGGTTCAGTTCTAAACAGGATATACAAAATGAACTCAGATTCTGTTTTTGCTTTAAAACCAAAATATTTTTTGAACCAATAGAATAAAAAGGTACCAGAAAGATGACAAGCCAAAATACTCACGAACTTATGAACTGACCTGATAGTTATGAGTTCCCGGTGTATAGGTTTGAATCTCTCATCCGTTAGGAAAGCTTACATATACATTCAAATTGGAAAGAAACTGAGACCTTTGTTAGTCTTCCGGTACGAGGATTTAAGAAGACGGAAGTTGGGAGGATGAGGATAGGAATTGTTAGTGCGAAAACCCTGTAAAACTCAATCGTTTCCGGTATCCCTTTGTTAGATGATTAAAATTAGGTCTACCAGAAAGTTCTGAACGTTTTTATAATATAACAAAAGTATAAATTTATTAAGCCTTAAATAATATTTATCGAATACTATAATTGCCATGGCTTCCTCTCATCGGCAGTCTCTGTGCGTCCAAAAAGGATTTGACTCTTGACATGATGTTGACAGTATCGAACCATCTTCTGCAGGTACTGTCAGAGACTACACACTCAGCCAACAGTTTAAACAAATTTCCCAATCGTGTATCAGAACGTTGACAGAATACGGTGACTTAAATAAACTTTACTAGCAGCCGATGTGTTGTTAGTTAATACTAACATGAATCGTGTTTGCTGTAGTTCATGTGCTAGGTCAGCATTACATTAGGCCATAAAAAGAGAACCGAAATAAGCGTCAAATGAATATACACAAATGCTCATACTTGATGTAAAATCAGACAGAACTTTCTGGTAGTTTAAAACCAAAAATTCAGAAAAGGTTC
This sequence comes from Columbicola columbae, assembly GCA_016920875.1. Lineage (NCBI taxonomy): Eukaryota > Metazoa > Arthropoda > Insecta > Psocodea > Philopteridae > Columbicola > Columbicola columbae. The sequence continues at coordinate 13,320,604 of JADMLL010000006.1, read as the reverse complement.
TTGGATCGAAGGAAAGGAGGAGGAGAGTCTACCCAAAAGACGACAGTCTGAGGTTGATGCTGTTTTAAGACCAAAAGTTGAGTCTAAGGGAAGAACGAAAACGGAGGCACTAGTTTGGTTTTGCCATCTGTCGAAGTGTTGTGCTATCAGACGCGTTGTGAACACCAGACAGATTGCTGCTGTTGCTGTTGTTGTTTTTTTATTTCGTCAGTTTTCTGTTTCTTGGTTTATAAGAGACCGAGATTGTGGGGGTTATCTCTCTCTTTTTGCCTTTTGAAGTTACATCTCACACCCAAAGTTTCTTTCACGTAGGAAATGTGTTTTAGGGTTTTTCGTAGAGGAAAGTTTATCCGACTTGGGGATGGGGAAATGGAATTTTGGTTTTGATTGTTTTGTTTCCGGAAAATCGAATTTGTAGAATTTTTGCTGTTTGAATGTCGCGCGAACTGAGAATTGAAAAGGGTGCGTTCACAGTGTAAATTCAACGAAATGTTTTTACTTAGGTTAAATTATTATTATTATTATTATTAAAAATAAATAATTCATAAATTATTAGCCGGTGTTTGTTTATATTTATACTCCTCTTTATAGTTATGATTTATATTTTTTGTCTTTTTATGTTATGGCTGTGGACCAGGCTGTTTCAGTTGTTATACCTCTGTCCAAGTCCGAGGTTTCGTTTGTAGGAACGAATTCCGTGAATTGAAGTTGGTCAAATTATTTGACTGTTCTATACTTGGCTGTAAGCTACTGTTGTGTACTAACACTGTAGGCCTTGAAGGAAACAAGAATTAAAGAGGAATGAGTGTGCAATATTTACGGAATGAAATCTTCGTTAAACTAGAAATTACTCGTCGAAATAAAGTTAAGAAAGGACTGCAATTTTTTACGGAGAGTTTATTTCATAAGTAATGCACACTTTAATGATGATTTCATTTCATAAATATTGCATACTTATTCTTCTTTAATTTGAAAAAAGTTCTCGACTTTGTGAGTCAGCTATTTGTAAAGGGTACTGCTGACTTAACGTTACTACCAGCCTTGGAAGGGCCTTTCCTGTGTTTCGGGTAGTAGGTGGACTGAAGGAAAGCAAGGTAGGTAAGGAAAAGCGGCGGAAAAGCAGCTTGAATAATTCGTAGTCGGGTGGGATTTGAACCCACGGTCCTTAGAGTGATAGGCGAGTGCTTTGACCTCTCACCCACCAGGTTGTAGTTTTGCCTACTCAATCACAGGGCCCAAAAATGTTTTTCTAGCAAGTAGCGGTTTCATGAAGGATTCATTTCATAAAAAATGCACAGTTTTAGCACAAGTTAGTTTCTTTCAAATAATATAAAATAAAAATTCATGATTTTTTAAAATATTAACAGGAAACTCATTTCATAAATATTGCACAGTTTTAGACAGAATTCATTTCATAATTTTTTTAAATAATTGATAATAAACATTGCGCGCTGTTGTTTCACCTCTACAGCAATCCGAGCGTCCTGTTTTTCCAGTAAGGTACAAATCAGACTATTCCTATAGTAGTGGGTCCTCTTGAACTCTCTCCAGTAGATTTTTCTTTGAGTTCTTTTAAATAACTGAGAATACTTTAATAATATATATTATATTATATTATTTATATTGCACACTGTTACATGTGATTCGCTTCATACTGTACAATTTTATTCAGATTTCATTAATAAATTTTTGCACAATTATACACGGAATCCCTTTCAAAAATACTGCACACTTTTACAAGAAACTTGTTTCATAATTATTGCACAGTTTCACTTTCATTTTATAAATGTTGCACAATATCACCCAGACTCTGTTTCATAAATTTTGCACATTTCTACATGGAATCGGTTTCAAAAATACTGCACAATTTTACCGAGACTCAATTTCGTAAGTATTGGACCTTTCTTCATGACATTGACTTCATAAATATTGCGCACTTGTTAGCGACTTCTTTCATAAATACTGCACACTTTTACGAGAAACTCGTTTCATAAGTTTTGCACAATTTTACCAGACTATACCATATGAATTTTGCTCATTTCTACATAGAATTGGTTTTGAAAATACTGCACACATTTACAAGAAATGCACTCCATAATTACTGCACAATTTTACCCCGATTTCATTTCATAAATTTTGCACATTTCTACTTGGAATTGGTTTCAAAAATACTGCACACATTTACAAGATACTCGTTTCAAAATTATTTTCCACACTTTTAGCGTAAAGTAAGTTTGTGTCTCAAGCAAAAGTGCAAAGTAACCAATAAAATGGCGCCCTGTGATTGGTCGGATGGATCTTTTATAGCGATATGATGTTTCTGAAGACTCTCTGAATATATCTGGAGCATCGAAATGGGAGGTTTGAACCAACAATGAACTTATACCACTTTCAAAATAGGGGACAAATTCAATCTACTTGTTGATGTGGTTGCGCGAAACCTTTTTTTTGGTTTTCCGAAATTCCAATTTTCTGTCGGACTTTGATTCAACCGGAAGTGAAAACACGAAACAAAGGAAATCAAAAAGAAAACTTTTTAATTGATAAATAAAGTTGTCCTTTAAATAAATAAACTTTGGATAAATGGACGTTGATCATCCTGTTCAAGTGTTGAGAACCGTCATAAACGAAGTCCACAAATTGTATGAGGCGTTCAGGGGAACGGCTCTCGATCACGAGCCCATCATCTACAGGAGAGTCGCCAAATTCCTGCATCTCGTTGCGCCTCTGTTAACCCTCGTCATATTCTATCAGTACATGAAGTACTTGCTCATACTGAACGCGTACGAGTATGAAGAGTCGGTGAAGAAACGTTCGGGTTACGTTCGCAAGTTGTCGAGACAGTTACGACTCCTGACGAAACGCTACGGAAACTTTTACTTCTGTTACATGCCCATGAGTCACGGAACCATGTTGCCTCCCGCGAGCTCTCTCTTCTCAGCCATAAAGGAAGTTTTGGTCAATGCCAACAGACCAGGTAAGGGTGTCTTTGGTTCTTGACCCGAGGATGGGTTAACCCTTTTAACCGGTTTCTTCTCTTCGTCTGTTGGCTCTTTGTCAGTTGTTTTGTTTGTTAGACAGTTATCACTCTGATCTACATCAGCATTTATCATTATTATCAGTCACCAGTTTCGCAATTTTTTTGTGCGTGTTTGGGCTTTTCCCGTGACCTTTGTCCTCTACCTCTGTTTTACGTTTCGTTATTAGACTGTCAACTCTGTGGGTCACACCTAATATATATTACGGTAAAAGTAATAAAACGGGGC
>JADMLL010000006.1:13175409-13317238 GCA_016920875.1 Columbicola columbae | reverse complement strand
GAGAAGACACAAGATGCCAATGAGAGTTGACTTTGTTCAAGTTTTATCCATGTGGTCAAGGATCTCTCTCATTGTATGAATATAGGTGAAATGATTTGATTTTCAGTTTCATAGTCAAAGTTGCGAAATGAAGAGAAGTTGAAATTCTCAAGGTTCTTCACCTGACTCCTGAGAGTGGGTTTATGTCTGAGTCGAAGACGCCTTTGACTTTTACTGACACAGTCGCATAGACATGACAAAGTTGAATGAATTTATTTGAAGGTCACTTGATAACCCTAATTCAAGGCTATTTTCCTAAGGGATCATCATAATCATACTAATCACTGATAAACTATATTTTCGTCGAACTACAATGGGGTTTTTCCTCAACATCAGATCCCTTATCTACCTTTCGGACCAGGTATCAATCCATCAGATAAAACTAATGAAGGGACAAACAAAAATCGGACGACTCAATTTCAAGGTCACTTCATTTTCATATAGTTTCAGCCTTATAAATAGAAGCCGATTGACTATACTTATCATATTGTTTTAGTGAACCAACCTCTCAATCGACAAAATGAAAAGCATCTTGTGTCTTCTCGTCTTTGCCGCTGCTTTCTCTCAGGTGAGTTTCTATTTTAAAATTTTCTTCTCTTATTATTGTCAAATATCCGTATATGATGTACAATATTCGTGGTTCACGTTTTAGATCAGCGCCAAGAATCTTAACATCACCGTCTTTTACGAGACGTTATGTAAGGATTGCTTCCCTCTCTTCAAAAATCAAATTTGGCCCGCTTACCAGGATAAAGCCATCCACGAAAACGTCCACATTGAATTGGTTCCATTCGGAAAAGCCACCGTCAGTATTTCATGGTTTCCTATATATACTGTGAACTGTATTTTGATCATCTCAACACACGTTTATTCATGTTTTCATTTTCTTCCTAGTACACCGAAAAACCATGGAACATCACCTGTCAACACGGACCCAATGAATGTTTAGGAAACGTTCTCGATGCTTGCTTCATTGCCCGCAATTCAGCCGATAACTACAAACAAGTCGCCATGATCTCATGCACTATGTCCGAACCCGACCCACCAACTGCTGGAGAAGTGGTGAGTGAACGTGTTCATGTCTTCTCACCATACTAAACATATCATTTCGGTATATATATAATTGTTGTTGCCTGTTTCTTCTTGATCTTCTACAGTGCGCTAGGAAATTGGGTTATAGTTATAGGGGAATCAGGGAATGCGCAGGCAATGATATCGGAATAGCCCTTCAAATCGCGAACGGAGAGAGAACTCTTAACTTCAAACCCAAGATCACCTTCATTCCAACCATCGTCTACAACAACGTGAGTATTTCACATTCTTGTTATGTACATAATTAGTCTGAGATTGATGGAAGAGACTGGGGGAAATGAATTTTATAACTATACATCTCACACGTGAATGACTATATTTGTAGGTTTACAATGAGAAGGACCAGAAGGAATCTCTGACCAACTTCAAGGGGAGTTGTTCTTCGCAAGCTCAAGGAAAAGGGTGTTAACATCAGCGAAGAATAATATGATTAATATGTTTAAATAAATAGCAATTGATTAAGAAACTTTTATTCAAATGAGAAATTGTTTTTCACGTCTTTCTAACCACATCCCCTCAGTATCTTTAAACTCAAATTTGAAATTGAAGAACCAAAAGTGTCATCTTTTTAAAAATGTCACGCCAATGAAACTATTAATTCTGAATACCTTAGGAAACGTTTCTTAAATAACTTCACGTCAAACTCATTGCCAAATACTGCACAGGATTATACTTTAAACTATGATAATAATGTCGCATACTTGTTAAAAATAACACAGAAACATCAATTATCCCTTACTTGTTACTTCCCACATGTATAACACTTCGAAATGGGTCTTAAGCACAACTACCGTACACCGGACAAACCCAAAACGTCAATCCCGAATCCTGACAAGATCCCGTCTTCTCTAACACTGCATAAGAGCAAACTTACCTCGCGTCTTCATAGCATGAAGAACATATCAAAACTGAGTCACCCAGCAGAAACTATTGCCTCTAAAAAATAGAACCACTCGACGAAATACCCAGACACTTTGATCCTCCAGACACTCATCAAAACATTACATCGTTGGTTTGGTGGGTGAGACGTCAGAGCACCCTATCAAGAGTCACACAGAGAATCCATCAAGAACTTGATTAAGTGTGCGTTACTTATGAAATGAACTCTTCCTTAACGTTTAGTCTTCTATTGTTGCGTCGATAATAAGTTCAGGAGAGGAAGCGGAAGGTGTCAATCAGCATAACACACCCCTTTAGGAGTCAGTTGAAGAGCCTAAATTCCAAAACTACAGTCTTCAAAGAGAAACTGAGAACAAAATCCACCATTTCATGGAAGGGGGTGAATTCAACCCCTTGGTGGGATCGAGACAGCTTCTCTGTGACAAGATGGCGGTAGACTTTGTCATCTATACACAAGATCACTACGAACAGCAGCTCAAAAAAATGAAATCTCGATGAGGAAGCTCTTCCTAGGGGATGGTCATCATAATCATATTTATAATATACTGATAAGCTATATTTTCGACGAATTGTTTTCCTCAACATCAGATTTTATCTCAACGGTCACGTTCTGTGGGAAAGCTCTAAGATCCAAGATAAATTTATTCAGCGTTGTTTACAAAAATTTATTTGCTAATTGGTTCAAATTTTTAAAAAGGTGACGTTTCTACTTTGAACTCATCTTAGAATCTTATTTGATTTTTTTTAAGGAGAGAGTGAAGGACATGTATTCGTTTAAACGTTTTAATTTTATACTATAATTATTCTGTATTCATCTTAATATATTAATATTTTATTCTTTGATGTAAACACCCTTTTCTTTGAGCTTGCGTCGGATGACACCCTTGAAGTTGATGAAAGATTCCTTCTGGTCCCTCTCGTTGTAAACCTATAAAGATAGACATTTGTGTGTTGAGATACTGTATATAGCCGAATACTAAATTATAGTGGTGGTGGTTTCAATCCCGTTTTTCACCCTTTTTTGGGTATAACGGGATGCGGGAGGAGGATTCGAACTCACGATCATTGCGTCCAAGTCAGGGACTTTAACCACCACACTACTCCTACTCCTCTACGCCGGGTACTAAATGAATATTTCAGCAACCTTTAAAGGAGCTTTAATTTCAGAGGGCAGAACTACAGTCTAATCTCTAAATCAGATAAGGAATATAGCTGGGAATCAGATCCGGAGGACAGAATAAGAATACACTGAGTAGTACTCTCGTAGGTTGGTATTGGCAACAAACTCGATAGTGGGAGTCTCATACACTATTTACATACATACCTATTTACTTACATTATACTATCTCATAATATAAAGTCATGTATTATTTATAAAAGCATCTATGAAATAAAAAATTTACTCCACTACAGTGAGAAGTTTACAAAAACCAATATCAGGTGCGTAGGGGGTCTACCAAAAACCGAAAAACACAAGGGATCTACGACACAAACAAATTTGGGAATCTCCGCTCTAGACGTAGAGTTAGGAGCATCAGAAGTATGTCAGGACAGAATGACAAGAGTATACTAATATCAATTTTTACAGTTTCAGTATAAAGTACTCACGTTATCGTAGACCATGGTAGGAACAACGGCGAGTTTGGGCTTGAAATCAAGAGTCCTCCTTCCGTGCATCATTTGAAGAGAGATTCCTTCTTGGTCGGTTGAGCACTCTTTGATTCCTTTATAACTGTATCCCAATTTCTTGGCGCAGTGTTAAGAATTAAGAAGGAATAGATAAATGAATTTTAGAAGCAGTGTGATGGTAGGTTTAGGAACTACAAAACATTTACTCACTTCTTCTCCAACACTTATTGGATCTGCTTCAGACATAGTGCATGAAATCATAGCAACTTGTTTGTAGTTGTCTGGGTATCTTACCATGAAGCAAGCATCGAGAACGTTTCCTAAACATTCACGAGGTCCGTGTTGCAGGTGATGTTCCATGGTTTCTCGGTATACTGACAGAATAATATAAAATTTAAATATATATAATATAATCAGACACTGATATCTCCACAAAACTGTTAAATACTGACGTTGGCTTTCCCGAACGGAACCAATTCAATGTAGACATTTGCTTGGATGTCCTTGTCTTGGTAAGCGGGCCAAATTTGTTGTTTGAAGATGTACCGGCAGTTAGGACACAACGTCTCATAAAAGACGGTGACGTTAAGTTTCGTAGCACTGATCTAAAACACCAACCACGATGATCTATTACTAATCCGCTAAAATCATCCGGGCGTGGGATCTGAATATTCTTGAAACTCACCTGAGAGACAGCAGCTGCAAAGATGAGAAGACACAAGATGCTTTTCATTTTGGCGGTTCAAACAACTTGTCACTAACATCAATTCGATAACTATTTCATAATCAGCGTTTATATATATATTCGGGAAAATATTTTAAAATGATTTGACCTTGAAATAGAATTATCCGATTTTTTTGATTGTGTCTTCTTTAGTTTTATCTGATAGATTGTTACGTGGTCCAAAAGGTAGATAACTGGTTTGTTGTTAAGGAAAAAACGGGATCGAAAGTCGACAAAATCATGAACTTTAACAGTGATCAGTGAGATTGTAATGAATACATCCGTGTTGATTTTGAAATTTGATTATTGAGATCTTGTGAGATATTGTTATAAATAAAGAAAGAATATAATTTTTGTTTTAAATGACTGATTTATTATTTTATAATTAGTTTGTATTTATTTATATATATTGATCTATTATTCTTCGTTGATGTAAACACCCTTTTCCTTGAGCTTGCGAAGGACAACTGCCTTGAAGTTGTAGAGAGATTCCCTCTGGTCCTTGTCATTGTAAACCTATAAAGATAGACATTTATGTGTGAGGTATACAGTTGAACTTCTTTCCCTCCTAGTTAGCCAAATGTCTATTATACTAGACAATAAATGTCTGATCAAGCTTTAGAGGATCTTGCTTTATATGAGAGATCTGAGTCGGATTCTCGGGAGTCAGGTAAGGAATATAGCTGGGGATTCGGTCTGTTACAGAATTGTGGACTTGAAGGTTGGTATTGTTAGACGAATCCAAGGTATACATTTAAAAATAGAAGATATACTCACGTTGTCGTAGACAATGGTTGGAATGAAGGTGATCTTGGGTTTGAAGTCAAGAGTTCTTCTTCCGTTCATCATTTGAAGAGCGATTCCTTCTTTGTCGGTTGAGCACTCTTTGATTCCTTTATAACTGTATCCCAATTTCTTGGCGCACTGTTAAGAATTAAGAAGGAATAGATAAATGAATTTTAGAAGCAGTGTGATGGTAGGTTTAGGAACTACAAAACATTTACTCACTTCTTCTCCAACACTTATTGGATCTGCTTCAGACATAGTGCATGAAATCATAGCAACTTGTTTGTAGTTGTCTGGGTATCTTACCATGAAGCAAGCATCGAGAACGTTTCCTAAACATTCACGAGGTCCGTGTTGGCAGGTGATGTTCCATGGTTTCTCGGTATACTGACAGAATAATATAAAATTTAAATATATAATATAATCAGACACTGATATCTCCACAAAACTGTTAAATACTGACGTTGGCTTTCCCGAACGGAACCAATTCAATGTAGACATTTGCTTGGATGTCCTTGTCTTGGTAAGCGGGCCAAATTTGTTGTTTGAAGATGTACCGGCAGTTAGGACACAACGTCTCATAAAAGACGGTGACGTTAAGTTTCGTAGCACTGATCTAAAACACCAACCACGATGATCTATTACTAATCCGCTAAAATCATGCGGGCGTGGAATCTGAATATTCTTGAAACTCACCTGTGAGACAGCAGCTGCAAAGATGAGAAGACACAAGATGCTTTTCATTTTGGCGGTTCAAACAACTTGTCACTAACATCAATTCGATAACTATTTCATAATCAGCGTTTATATATATATTCGGGAAAATATTTTAAAATGATTTGACCTTGAAATAGAATTATCCGATTTTTTTGATTGTGTCTTCTTTAGTTTTATCTGATAGATTGTTACGTGGTCCAAAAGGTAGATAACTGGTTTGTTGTTAAGGAAAAAACGGGATCGAAAGTCGACAAAATCATGAACTTTAACAGTGATCAGTGAGATTGTAATGACCACATCCGTGTTGATTTTGAAATTTGATTATTGAGATCTTGTGAGATATTGTTATAAATAAAGAAAGAATATAATTTTTGTTTTAAATGACTGATTTATTATTTTATAATTAGTTTGTATTTATTTATATATATTGATCTATTATTCTTCGTTGATGTAAACACCCTTTTCCTTGAGCTTGCGAAGGACAACTGCCTTGAAGTTGTAGAGAGATTCCCTCTGGTCCTTGTCATTGTAAACCTATAAAGATAGACATTTATGTGTGAGGTATACAGTTGAACTTCTTTCCCTCCTAGTTAGCTGCCAAATGTCTATTATACTAGACAATAAATGTCTGATCAAGCTTTAGAGGATCTTGCTTTATATGAGAGATCTGAGTCCGATTCTCGGGAGTCAGGTAAGGAATATAGCTGGGGATTCGGTCTGTTACAGAATTGTGGACTTGAAGGTTGGTATTGTTAGACGAATCCAAGGTATACATTTAAAAAATAGAAGATATACTCACGTTGTCGTAGACAATAGTTGGGATGAAGGTGATCTTGGGTTTGAAGTCAAGAGTTCTTCTTCCGTTCTTGATTTGAAGAGCGATTCCTTCTTTGTTGGTTGAGCATTCTTTAACTCCTGCATAGCTGTAACCCAATTTCTTGGCGCACTGTTGAGGAATAAGGAGCAAAAGAAAAAATAAATTTCATGTATAGTCAGATGATTAGTATTGTTTAGAGACTACAAAACAATGACTCACTCTTTCTCCAGCACTTGGTGGGTCTGGCTCAGACATAGTGCATGAGATCATGGCGACTTGCTTGTAGTTGTCTGGGTTTCTGGCCATGAAGCAGGCATCGAGAACGTTTCCTAAACATTCACGAGGTCCGTGTTGGCAGGTGATAGACCAGGGGTTTTCGGTATACTGGGAGGAAAATTAAAATTTTAAACCTACGGTGGGATGGTTTTAAAACATCAGATAAACTTCAAACGTGATTATATACTAACACGAGCTTTTCCGAATGGAACCAATTCAAACTGAACATTTTCCTGGATGTTCTTGTCCTGGTATGCGGGCCAGATTTGTTGTTTGAAGATGCTAAAGCAGTCAGGGCACAACGTCTCGTAAAAGACGGTGACGGTAAGTTTCTTGGCGCTGATCTAAAACATGGGGACCAAAACTCTAAATCTGTCCTCAAGGTTATATGTGGAATATTTGTCAATAGGATCAAAAAGAGAATTTGAAAGTGAAACTCACCTGAGAAGCAGCGACGGCAAGGATGAGAAGACACAAGATGCTTTTCATTTTGGCGATTCAAACAAGTTTTCACTAAAACCAATTTGATAAGTACGAATGACCAGCTTCTATTTATATAAAAGAAAATATCTTTAAATTAGTGTTATCTACTGACCTTGAAATTGAATCATCCGACCTTTTCTTTGTCTCTTCATTAGGTTTATCTGAGGGATCCTTACCTGTGCCCAAACTAGATTGTGAGCCTGATGTTGCTGAAATTATGTAATTTATAATTTATCAGTGATTAGTAAGATTCTAATGATCACCACATAGCAACAGATTGCCTCATGGGTACTTCATTGTACCTTTTGTCTGTTGAATAGTTCCCTAAATTTGGGTTCGTTGTGACCCAAATCTAGGCCCATCTTTTCACAGAGAAGTCGTCTTGATTCCTCCTAGGGGTTGAAGGGGTTGTCCCTCTTCCATGAAATAGTGGATTTCGTTTTCAGTTTCTCTCTGAAGACTGTAGTCTAGGACCTTAAGTTCTTCATTTGTCCCTGAGAGGCGTGTTATACTGATTGGGACAACTCTGTTCTCTTTCCTGAACTTTTCGACGTAACCAAGTTTAAGTATATTTGGGATGATCCATTAGGTGAACCAAGAAAGTAATAATATATAGTATATAGGGTTGTTTTGGAGCTAAACTAATATCACAGATGGTTTCAAAAAATGGTCATAGAGATCTCAAAGATGGTGCAAACACCAAGAATTAGATCACCATATCCTGAAAGAAATAGTGATTTCAGATCCTCATCAAACAGTTGAATAATTATCGACTGTATGTTGTGTACAGTATAGGTGCCATATTCGTCGCATACGGAAAGTGTACTGCCTAGGATTTCAGGTTTCTAACAAATTGATGAAGATCGTACTCAATCATAAAAACCCTCAGGCTACAAAACTATCGCAGGAAAACTAAGAGGGCTTGGACTAGAACTATGACCTCACCCACCCTGGTCTCTGAACCTCTGCTTATCGTACGACCACCTCTTTCAAATCTCTAGGTCATGCTTTAAGACTTAAGAACAAAGACAAATGAAAAAGTTCTTCAACAAAAAACCGAAGGAATATTATAAATAAATTATAAATAAATTTATCGACCAACTACCTATACGTCGGCTAATATCGTTAGAATATAATTCAAATTAGTATTAATACGGATTTCTTCACTTTATAAATGCTCTTCGTCAACAACAAAACATTTTGATTGCCTAATGGGTATGGACATCTTCGTATATATAGTTTCACAAGGGATGGAACTTTCAGAAATAGTTTAACAGACCAAACGACCAAGAAGTCTTGATGGGACAAACAGACAAAGTCATTAGAATCTCACTAATCACTGATAAAATATAAATTATGTAATTTTGGCGACTTTGGATCGGGTGTTTTTCCTTAAACAACAGATCCGTTATCTACCTTTATTAATACGTAACAGTCCATCAGATAAAAATAATGAAGAGACAAAGAATAAGTCAGATGATTTTCAACGTCACTCATTTCATAGTATTTTCTTGTATATAAATAATAGCTGATCAATCATATTTATCAAAGTTTTATTGAAAACTTGTTTGAATCGCCAAAATGAAAAGCATCTTGTGTCTTCTCATCCTTGCCGTCGCTGCTTCTCAGGTGAGTTTCACTTTCAAATTTCCTTTTTCATATTATTGACAAATATTAAATCGACAGATGAAGAGTTTTCGTGGTTTATGTTTTAGGTCAGCGCCAAGAAACTTAAAGTCACCGTCTTTTACGAGACTTTATGTAAGGATTGCGTCCCCCTCTTCAAAGATCAAATTTGGCCCGCTTACCAGGATAAAGCCATCAATGAAAACGTCTACATTGAATTGGTTCCATTCGGAAAAGCCAGCGTTCGTATTTAATTGTTTTTGCAGTTCCTGTGATGTTTTAAAACCATCGGTTCACACGTTTAAATCTTTTAATTTTCCTCACAGTTTACCATTAACCCATGGAACATCACCTGCCAACACGGACCTCGTGAATGTTTAGGAAACGTTCTCGATGCTTGCTTCATTGCCAGAAACTCAGACAACTACAAAGAAGTCGCTATGATCTCATGCACCATGTCTGATCCAGACCCACCAACTGCTGGAGAAAAAGTGAGTTAATGTTTTGAAGTCTCTACACAATATTATATATATAGTTGTTAGTATACATGAAATTTATTTTTCTATTTCTTCTTATTCTCTATAGTGCGCCAAGAAATTGGGTTACAGCTATGCCGGAATTAAAGAGTGCTCCACCAGCCAAGAAGGAGTCGCTCTTCAAATCAAGAACGGAAAAAGAACTCTTGACTTCAAACCCAAGATCACCTTCATCCCAACCATTGTCTACAACAACGTGAGTATATCTTCTTTTTCTAAATGTATACCTTGGATTCGTCTAACAATACTAACCTTCAAGTCTACAGTTCCGCTACAGTCCCCTGTCCTGTAGACCGAATCCCCAGCTATATTCCTTACCTGTCTCCCTAGAATCAGACTCAGATGTGTCTTAAATAAAGCAAGGTCCTCTAAAGCTTGATCAGACATTAATTGTCTAGTATTATAGACATGTGGAGTTAACTAGGAGAAAAAGAAGTTCAACTGTATACCTCACACATAAATGTTTATCTTTATAGGTTTACAATGAGAACGACCAGAAGGAATCCCTCACCAACTTCAAGGCAGTTGTCCTTCGTAAGCTCAGAGAAAGGGGTGTTTACATCAACGAAGAATAATAGATCAATATGTCTAAATAAATACCGATTAATTATTAAATAAAAAGAAACTTTCATTCAAACGAAAAATTGTCTTTCAATTCTTTCATACCAATTCCGCACAGAATCTTTAAATTCAAGTTTGAAATTGAACAAAAATGTCACCTTTTATTTGGGTATTTAAGGTATCCTAGGGTTAACCATCAGCCATTTCTTGCAAAACACATTCTATAGATCTATGGAAACACATTAATATGGATCTAACTTCACCAATTCTCGTAATTAGTCATAAAAACGAAGAAAATTATAAATTTGTCTCAAATTCAATCGTTCCAATGCCATGGGAATTATTAATAACTTTGATTGGACTAAACTAATTATAAATAAGTCAGATTTCTTGAATTCGGCTTGAAAACACATTGTATCTTTCAGATATAATTGTTTAATTTGATTTTCAAATGTTTAAATTATCTAAAATGTTTTGTAAATGTTTTCCTCGAATATTGTTTACGATGAGACCGTTATGGATGAATTTCCCGCTTAAAATTTTGAAATCATCGCGAGCGCCTTGAAGCGTCAGCCATATTGAAATGAATTTTTAAATCATTAAAACGAAATTGTACTTTGTGAAATTAAAATTTTCAGAGATATGGGAAACATGGTAGTGATTTTGAACTATTTAATTTGGAATTTTGTTTAAAATAAAAATGATACAAATTTGGCAGTTTGCACCGGTCAAGGCTATTCGTTTGGGTTTAGGTGGAGCTCTTAACAATAGCAAATCAAAATGGCGTTAGGATGTTTCATGGAGGAGTGATTCATGGCAATTATTTATAAGTTTTGTAAAATCAAATAATTAGCCGGGGGAAATTTTTAACCATGGTAATTATTTGTTAGTGTAATAGAGGAAGTGAAACTCTTTTGATATTTTAGTTTGTTGTCGTCAAGTTAGCCGTAACGTCAGGGATTTTATTTGCTGGAAATGAGATGACAGGGTATTCGTTTAGTACCCAACCCAAATTTTTTTCGTTTTTGGTTATCTGATTAGAATATTTTTTATTGCCCTGTAATTTGTTAATTCATAGTTAAAATACTGTGAACCGTTTTATGGTGTACAATTATTTTATGTTTAATTAGTTGTTATGTTAGAAAGCTTCGCGTTCGAAAGGAAGATGTTAAGATTGGATAAAAAAATCAATTAAACGTGGAGCTTTTGAATTAATTTTTTTTTATTGCCAAAAGGTTTGTTTTTGAAAATTTGGGTTACGATCTTTGCTTTTTTTTTCGACAGGCTGCAACACTTAGGCCTTATTTGACAGCTGTCAGACACACATTGACTGCTGTAATGTGCTTAGACAATTTTTCATCTCAAGTTGTCGAGCGTCACAACAAACCCGAAGTCGAAGTAAGGACGAGTAAAGAATTGCTCCTAACCCCAGTTATGATAAGTCGAAATGAAAAAGAAAAAGTTTTAATTGAAAGCTCAATCAATTCTGTAAGAATCAGTATTGCAGTGAAGCAAGCAGATGACATAGAACACATTTTGTGCCACAAGTTCATGAGGTTTATGATGAGAAGAGCAGAAAATTTTGTAGTTCTTAGGAGAAAGCCGATTGAAGTGAGTTTCATTGGGAGTTTTGATTTATTGAACAGACTTTCTGAGTGGTGGAAGTTTTAATTAATTAAAAATTTTCAGGGCTATGACATAAGCTTCTTAATAACCAACTTCCATGTTGAACAAATGTACAAACATAAATTGGTAGATTTTGTCATTCACTTTATGGAAGAAATCGATAAAGAAATAAGTGAAATGAAGTTGGCTGTGAATGCGAGAGCAAGAGTATGTTCAGAAGAATTTTTGAAGAGGGTAAGTCAATTTTTTAATAATAATTTAGGTTGATATTAAATTAGAAACTGAAACAGGCATTGAGTAAATATAAAGATAAACAAAAAATACCTGTTTTGTAGTTTCCGACCTAATATTATTGTAATTAATTTTCATCAGCAAGAGCTGTGTTGTTAAGCAGTCAGCACAGTGATAGTTGTGAGTTTAAGCCAGAGGTTTGCAAACTTTTTTGTATAGTAGACCCCTTGCTGTGTTTTATAGTTTTGGGTAGACCCACCCTTACTTGATATTGATTTTCGTAAATTTCTCATTCTGGAACAGTAAATTTTTTACTTCATAGTACTTTTATAATATGAAATAGTCTAATGTAAGTGAATAGGTACTATTAGTGTATGTTGAGATCCACTGTCACAGACTCCCATTTCATTTCATGGACCCCAAAATTTGTTTTCACTCGGGGTCATTTGACACCACTTTGGGTATACTGGTTTAAGCTGTCACCCTGAAAAACAGTATTAAAACTTAATTACAATGGACATAATGTTTGTTTTTAAAAATAAGCCCAGCTATTATATAATACACTTCAATTCAATAATTTAGCAGATAGTGGCACTGCCAAAACAAGGATAAAAAACAGTAAACATTTGAATCAAAAAAGATTTTTATCTTTAACAGAAACTCTCAAATCCCTATAGCTACTGATAACTAAGAACAACTATCTCCTAGTTAAATCTAGTCTAATGTGAGAGGCTGATAATAACACTTTGGATTGACTATTATTTTAATGAACGAGCCTAAAAATAAATTTTTATTTGTCATTTGGAAACATATAATTGATTAGTTGTGGGGTGATTTATTAAATATCTGGTTTTTTGTTTTATTTCAGTTTTGAACTTCCAAAAACACAATCAACTGCAGAAAACACACTGCCCATGTATATTCAAGTATGGTAAAGCAAAAAAAAATTCAATTTTCTCTGAGAGTTAGCTTAATGAGGGTTTTAAATCGCTTTCATATTTCATATTCTATACAGAGGAGTCTGGTTGCTGTTAAAATGGACTAGTTGGATTGGTTTGTTTGGCTGACTAATTGGTCACTTGAGTGTGAAAGTTAGCAAATTTTTTTCGTACTCTCTTTCTTCAAATATTTATCAATTTAGCTGACAGCAGTTATGGAAGTAATCAATTGAATTATCTTTGTGTATACAACGGAGTTGGCTGTAGGTCTATTATGAGAAATTTGGTTTTTATTCATGTGTAGTTTAGATAGAGGGTTAAGAAAAATTTAGATTATGTGGGGAAGAAAGAAATTATGCATTTTTAATGAAAATTCCATTGAAGATCTTCCAGTGTTAAAAGACGCGAGGTTTAGTGTTAGTGACTCGTTACAGGTGCGTTTGTGGTTTTGGAGAAAGCTCATCGTCCATTTTTTAGTTTCTGGCTCAATATTTAAAGAAATGATTGCCACTCGAATGTCAACTTTTTTGGCTAATTGTTATTAATAATTTTTTAATTGATTAATTGAACAAAGGTTTCTTATGTGTAATGAGTTATTGTGGCAAGCCTGTGGTTGAGTGGTCGAATATGGGGTCCTTTCCCACATCCTGTCATAGAAAGATTGGAGACTAGCTAAATTTGTTATAATTTAATGTTGGGATGTGTAATGATTTTAACACAATAGGAATGGAACTTGAGTGTATAAAAACTGCAACTGTTTGAAAGAAATATTCTTCGAGTATCTGAATTGGGTTCAACTATTACAATGAACTGTTCCCTTCTTATACAGAAAGATTTTTAGTGCGAGTGTCACCACAACATAGAGTATATCAGATACTCATCAAAATATAAGTGAAAAGAACTTATTGATTATAATTAAAATTATTTATCACAATTAGCAAAAGAGTGTATTAGGGAGTGACAATTAGATCTCTCAAGTCTCGATGACTAAATTTGCATCAAAAATTATAATTATATTCGTTAGGATTTATAGATGACTACATGCTCATGATTAATCATTTTATGTATTTGATGAACGCACCTCAAGCACAAAACTTGAAGTCGAAAGAAAAGTCTCTGTATTTGTTAGCTCTTGGGGCGGTATGTAGCTAGGCTATGAGTAGGCGAATGTGAGACCAGATGAATCCGGATAAGGAAACAAAATTGTATATGAAGGACGTTGTTAAGTTTTGAAATTTAATCGATTTGATTGATTTATTCGATTTTCGTGTGAGCATGTGACCGATTGCTGGATATGTGGATCAAAACAAAAAATTTTTTTTCTTTTTAAATAGAATTATTTATTATCAGCGAACTTCTACATAACTTGTTCAGTATTTTTGTAGATCCTTTTCGTTTCTATAATTAATTTTTGAGTTATTTTTCTGCAAAAAAAAATTTTTTTTTTACTGTTTATTTCGAAGTGATTTTCCAGATTTTGGTTTTGCAGTTGTGGTTTCCTTGATTATCTTTAAAGAAACAGATTTTTAAAGAAATAATTTAATGTCAACTTTATTTTTAATGATTTATTATTATTATTATTGTTTTTTTAATTACAATATAAGTTTAAATTTAATGTATAATTTGAGTATTGATCATTGCTGTTGGTGTTGTGAAGTCTTGGTGTAGAATTTTGTTGCTATTCTGTAAGACTTCAGTGTTTTGCTTATGTTGTGTTCTAAGGTTTTAGTGTACTGAGTTTCGGTGGGTTTGTCTGATGCAGTTTTCCTTGTATAATCCCTTTGGGTGCTGTTTTTATGCGGTTGTTTGCAGGATTTTAGATTTTGAACTGCCAGGCTACCTCCTTGAGTTGTTATCTTTCGTAGCTCTTGATCAACTTCGAAGCTTCGAGAGTCACTTTAAGAGAAACACAACAATATTTTGTAGCCTAAAGTCATAGCCTGTTTTAGTATATGAAGTAAAAGGTCATTATTAAGGTGACATAAGGTATGGGATTGACATGAAGTCTGGACGATTTGCTGGTCAGTTTGAAATTTTCTAAAATCCTGCATTGACTGTTTTGCCATTCCCTCAAATCCCCGGATGAAGTTATGGCGAGAAGACACAATTCGAAATTGTTGTCGGCTAATATATTCTTTTGGAGTTTCTTTGGTATCGTCGAGTTGGGACCCGTCACGTATTCCCAAATGTTCTTCCCCGTCACCGTTTCCTTTCTCTGGTTGTAGGGGATTATCTTCTCGTAAACGGTCGGCGACTTGTCGTCCGAATTCCTTCTTACGAGAACGTAGAAATCGGAAATGTCGTGTTTGGTGTTGACAAACCATTGAAGAGAAACGAGTCCTGGTTTTAGACTGAAATGAAAAAATTTTTTTCTCGGAATTATCTTTGACCTGACTTGAAGCTGACGGTTTGGGTAGTCATATTGTTAACACTCACAGTTCAAATTGTCGAAATTTTAGGTCCGGACTGATGTCGTAATCATCATCGTGATGGTAATGGTCCCTCGGACAGATTAATTCCGGCTCTGTTAGGTTGTGAAGTGGTTGGTCTTCCAGGTAACCTGGTCCGAAACATTTGACTTGAGACCATTCTTCAGGTACGGAGATTTGGTTATGAATCCAACGAGTTAGAGGTCGCATTAGACAGGTGCATTGTAGCGGATTTCCTGAAATTTTTTTGTATTTTGAGATATGATTCTATAACCGTGTTAGACGTTCCTGTAAGTCCAAACCTGGATACTGAACTTATAGCTAAGATGAAAATTGTTTCTATGGATACAGAGCAGAATACATAAGTTTATTTAAAAACCGGAAGTGAGTTATCTAGATTAAACATTCGCACGTCCCTTTATAACCCAATTTTTAACCTAAATTAGGTCAGCTAAGTATGTAGGAACATCGCCCCGAAGCACAGCTTCGTCAGAATTACTTTCCAGCTGGTCAGAAGGAAAGTAGTAGATACACTAAAGAAGACTGGCTTTTGACGGTATCTACCAAACCAAGTCCTGGTCGTGAGTGGAAAACATAAAACTCAAAATCAGAGACCTTCATCCAGACTTACCTGAATATCTAAAGACCGTTCCGTTGATCAGCAGCTTCGTCAGCTCCGGGTAGAACTCTCCCAAATAGTTGTTTCGAAGATCGACCAATCGGAGTTTGGATTTTAGTTTAGATAATTCCTCGAGAGGTAGCCTGTGCAGCTTGTTATTGGACAAATACAGCTCTGTTAAGTTCTGTGGCGGTCCGAAATATTTGTGAGGAAATTCGGAGAGGTCGTTGTAGGATATGTCGAGGACTTTAAGAGCTGTTAAGTTTCCTAAAACACCTGCAGGAAGCGGAAGAATGTTTTACTTCTATTATATCCACTAGAGTTGTCCACGACCACATCAAAAGCTACAAAAACGTTTTCATACCTCTTCTAACTTCGTTGATCATGTTGTGACTCACATTGAGGACTTCCAATTTGTTCGTTCCGTATGTGAAGTCATACGTCAGCACTGGGATTGAATTATAACTCAGATCGATCACTTTCAAGTGGTAGGGGATGTATGGACTGCTAGGAAACGTGTTCCGTGTCACGAATGAGATTTTGTTGTGACTCAAATTCACCTAAACAAAGAAGCAGAGTTTGGATCATACAAACGCCTCGGCGAACCGGAAACCGTCATTTGATTATCTACTCACTCTCTCAATAGATAAGCAGTCGTCTAGAAGTCCGTGGGTCTTGTTGTCCAATTTTTCAATGAAGTTGTATGATAGATCTAAGTTTCTGAGCGACACGAGACCTGGAAATGTGGTCTTGCTTGTTAAAAAAATTTTTTTACGACAAGGGGATTTGGTTTGTGAGCTTTTGGTTGTTCTACTGGATAAAAATTCTGGTGGTAAGAAAATCAGGAAGTGAAAGATTGCATCAGGTTATGGCGTGGTCAGAAACACTGAGACCTGTTGAGGTGATGTCAAAAAGCTGTCGGTGTAATTAGAAGTCCGAGACAACAAAGAAAGCTTTTATTAACTCACCCTGAAAAGCTCCGTTAGGTATCGATGTCAAGTTATTATGACTCAGATCCAATTTAAGGAGTTGAAGGAGTCCTTCGAAAGCTCTCCGCGATATGTTTCCTATATTGTTGTGAGCTAAATTGAGTTCGAAAACGATCGGTAACCGACCAAAAGCACTTTTCTCCAAACGTGTCAAGTTATTGTTCTGGGAAACAAAAAAAACTTTTAGTGACCCTGAGGGCTTTGGAGACGAGAAACAATATGTCAAAGTCCCCTACCTGTAACTCTAAATATTGGAGAGAAGATAAATCGCTCAAACTTTCCCAAGGAGCTTTCGAAATTTGATTGAAACTCAAATCCAATCTCTGAAGAGTCAAAAGTCCATTAAAACTTCCCTTCTCCAAATTGTCTTGAAGGGAATTATGACTCAGGTTCAGTTTGAGGAGGGAATTCATGGTGGGCCAGGTCTCTCCCGAAGACGCAATTTTTTCTAGTTTGTTCTGGGAGAGATCCAGCTCGGATAGGGAAATCGGGATTTGGAATATTTTGTGGAGGCTGTTGTTCCTGACTGTGAGCTGTCGGACGCTTGCCATTCTCGTCAAAGCTCCTCGACTTATGTCTTTTAGTTTATTAGAACTTAGATCCAGTTGGAGGAGAGTCGGTAGCGCTCCGAAAACGGAACTTTTTAATGATTCGAGGTTATTGTGACTTAGGTTTAGGAACCTGAGACCTAAGAGAACCTGAAAAACTCCGTTGAAGATGTCTTTTACTTGGTTGTGACTCACATCAATCGTGTGGAGTTCATAGAGCTTTGGGAATGTGTTCTTCGGGATCGTTTTCAGCTGATTGTGGGAGACATTGAGGACTTTGATACCTGTCATGTTTTGTAAGGGTACCTGAAATGAAACATTACAAATAAGTTCACTCCAACGATCAGAACAAGAAGCCATCCGGTTCAAGGTCTCACATCCATAAAGAGCTTTCGACCCAAAGCTCACCTGAGACAACGATGTCAGATTATTATAACTAAGTTCCAGGTGGGTGGCGTAGGTGGTGCTGTCAAAGGCTGTTTTAGGGATTTCGGAAATTTGATTGTGACTCAAATCCAAAAAGGTGATGTTAGCACAGTTCTCGAAAGCTCCCGCTTCGATTTTCGAGATGACGTTGTGGGAAACGTTGATTTTGACCAGGTACAAGTCCTTGAAGGCCAATTTTTGAATCTCCGTCACCTGATTTTGGGACACATCGATGAGTTCTACATAGTTCAACTGGAAGAACATTTGATAATCGATTTTTTTTATTTTGTTCCGAGCTAAATCGATTGTTCCGATTCGGGTGACGGAGCCAAATGTCCCTCGTCCGACGTCTGAGATATCGTTGTCGCTGAATAGAAGCCTTCGAATGAACCTCATCCCTCGGAAAGAGTTTGAGTCGAGCTTTTTTATGAAGTTGTGGTTGAAGTTGAGGTATTTGAGAACTGTGTTCCGGGCGAAAGTTCCTCTGAAAAAGTCCCCAAACAAAAGTTTGATTTTGTTGTGGAATAAACACGAACAAAGGATTTGGCGAAAGCTCTAACCTCGTGAGTTCTTTTATGTAATTGTTGGACACGTTAAACCAGCCCAACTTGTTCAGGTCCGACATGTGGGAGGAATCTACTTTGGTGAGGTTGTTAAAGCTCAGGTCCAACAGTTCCAAATCCCTCAAACCTTTAAATTGGTTTTTCTTAAGTTCTTTGATGTTGTTCCTGTGCAGATCTAAAGTTTTGAGCTTTTTCAAACCCGTGAAAAGGTCCGAAGAAAGCTCGGTTATGTTACCGCTGGTGATGTGTAACCTTTCGAGAGAGTTCTTCATAAGAGACGAAGCGAACGCGTTGGGTTTTAGGTTTTTGATGAAGTGTCCTTGAAGCTTGAGGGTTGTCAGGTTGCCCAGTATCTGAAAAATTGTGAGGTTTGTGTGTTAAGCTCACTTGACACGATGAAATGGATCAAAATGATCTTTTGGGAGTGTTAAATAATTGAACAAGGTTTGGCGATTACTATGAAAGGAAACTGAAGCGAGAACTTGGTGGGTATTGATGGACAAGACTTGAAACTTCCTGTTAAACCAGTAAGCAGGGTATCAGAGATGGTGACGAGGCGTGAAGTCCCGCAAGTTCGACTTTATCGACCATGGAGGCTACAAAAGTTGAAGATATATGCATGTCCTCCCCCATCAGGTTCACTCACCTGAAAAGACTCCGTGGGATAGTCTTGCAGGTCGGTGTTGACCATATAGAGCTCTTGAAGTGTTTTATTGACACCTAAGAAGAAATGATCTTCGATCACGTTTATGGGAGTTTCTTCGATGACGAGAATCCTGATTTTGAGGGTGTGCAAAGCGTTTCCGTGTAACCTGACTGGAAAATAAAAACAATTCGAGTCGTCTGAAGCCTGAACCTGAACGTCTTTAGTAGTAATCACCTACCTATGTTGCATCTGGAGATGTTTAATTTTTCAACGAGCAGTCGTTCGTTTGCCAGGTTTCTCAGGCCCACGCTTAAACTTGCCAAATTTGTGTTTTCGCAAACTACGGTCACACCCTTGTCTCCGGATTCGGTGCATCGGCATGGATGCAATGGAATCGCATTCTTCGGACATTGGTATCTCGGACCTTCTGGAATGTATTCGGAGTGTGAGAGGGTCCATGTTGCAGCGACTAGGATTATCCAGTAATTGAGTACCATTGTCACCTGGAAATTCGGTTTGTGAATGATAGCGTATCCTAGTACTCGTTTTCCCTTCTTCACTCATCGAAAATCTGTCTTTTGACCGATTTGTAATCTTGGATACGTCAAGGTTGGTATGAATTGCGTTGGTAATCAGTCATGTAGATAGTGGGCCATGAAAGTTCTGCGATTTAATCAATTCGTTTGTGGTTGAAAAATAATTTTTATTGAATTTATGCGTCTGTTGTAACCATTGAGTGAAATCCATTTTCCCTAGGATCTAGTCCAAGCTTGTGTCATGGAATCATGGGTTATCCATCGAGACCAAACCAAAACTGTTTGGATGTAGTTTTTGGACAATCATAAAACCGGATGTGAGAAATACCCGTCAGACTTCTGTTGGATTTTCGTTTTTATTTAGAACCAAACTCTGTCGTAACTTAATAAGACTCAGAAGGTGGAGCTCTTCTACTGTCTTACACTTTGAATGTGTCACGTGACTTACAAAACCGGTTGTGTATCAATACCCAACTAATTATTATTAAATAATACCAGCCAAAAAATTTTGGTTGGCAAGGTTGGCAATAATTTTTGAATAATCATTTGTAGAATGAAATCCACAATTACTTACTTGCCAGACCAATCACTCTTGTCAGGTTGATTTTTCAAAATTTTTTACAGACAATTCAAAGGTTTGTTGGATTCATTTCCGGTTTCTAAAAGTCAAGGTCTATTCAGGTACCGACTCATACTTTAGAAGAAGTAGAATCAACAACAGGACATTTAGAACGTCTGAACGGGGTGCGTTGTAGGGTTTAGAATTCTGGTTTAAGACGGCAATTTAATTAGATCATACGAGTTGACTCGTAGTAGGAGAGTAAAACGAGCTATCTCGTAGTTGGTAGTCAACGTAACCTATTCTAAGTTACAAATTATTTTTAAAAATTTATTTATTAAAGTTTTGTCTACTTACAGTTGATGAGACGCGTAAAAAAAGTTATTTAAACATTGCTTCACTCAAATTGGCTTATTAGAACTAAGAAGATTTAAGGTACCGAACCTGAAATCGTTTGAAAAATGATTTCGCGGGCATTCGGACGCATGCGCGAGCGCCTAAAAACCGCGGACATTATTCAACTTTTTCGTTAATCATTTGTTTATGTTTAAATCGGTAATTTATTTTCAAGTGGAAGGTGCGGAGACGTACCTGAAATCATTTCCAATCCTGACTCATTTTTTTCACATAATCAAGGCCGATAAATTGAATAAAAAAAGATGGCGGGTGCGAATAGTTCATCAGCTGTTCATCTACGTGAAAGTGAAGTTGACTTTCTTCCTCGCACAAACGAGGTCACGTTGTCTAGATAATAAATTCAGGTACCCGAATTACTTTACCTTGTTTCCAGGTTTTGTTCACGTTGTTTTGAGTATGACGTCATGACAAAGCCTCTCCCGTTGGAAATTTGAGGAAGAATTTTTACCCGTTTCGTTGTTGATACCAACACAATCTGGACAAATTCACTTTCACATCGTCGGGAGGTGAGATAACTGGCCCGAGAAACCTTGGAGTGGTGGTATGTGGAACAGGTTGTGGAGACGGGGAAGGCCTTGTGACCGAAAGGAGTTATGTGAGTTTGGGCTTGGCAGGGTGGAGTTGGATGGTAGTTTGACATTTTGGAAGCTGTGTTTTGGTGTCTGTCTGTCTCTTTGTGGTGATTCTTTGCTTCCCGGAGGAAGTTGGGTTTTGTTTGGGTTCTGTTGGTCAGTCACTTTCTACTTCCCTGTTTCTCTCTCCTCTCTATTGCTTTTTGATTTTCCCGCCTATTTTCCTCTCTTTTTTTGCCTTTTTCCTTCCTTTCCTTGATTGTTATCTCTTCACTTTTTCTCCTAATTTTGCGTTTGATATTAATTATTTTTATCTGTTCAGTGATTACTCATTTCTATTCGATTTAATCATAAACAGAACAACAGTTATCATCTTATCAGTAGGCTTAAAACTGATGATACGGGGATATCAGGAGATTCTCCAGAGTGTCAACCTCAAACTCAAACCCTCTAAGCCAGGGATCGGCAACCTTTTATATTGATATAAATTTAATTATATTAGTGCTTTGGCGGGCCGCACACAAAGTTGCAAAGGGCCCCAGGTTGCCGACCCTGGTCTATGCAGTTACTTTAATTTCCTCTTTTGGACTGTTATCTCCTTAGACTCAAACTCTAGCATCCCTCACAGTGTCAGAGTAACGTCTTTGGTTATCAGACTGCCAAAGGCGGTTTAAAATTAACCGCAACGAAGAAATAGGTATGGAAAATGGCGATTAGACTCTTTTAATCCGGAACCTGGTTACTCGAGAAGGGAGAATTTCCAGAGTCAGGTACTCGAAGCGTGAACGGCAAGACTTTTAGACATTTCTGCCTCGGAACATCTTCAGAAAGCATGTCATCATCGAATTATATTATTTTTCCTTTCATCACTGATTTTACTTTTGTTTTAACAATGATCATTTGTATGCGTCATGTGTGGGTAAAAAATATGAAAAACTTTTTTGTGCTTATTGTCATACAATAACTTGCGATTTCGATTTATCAAGTGAGAAGGTCGTACCTGTTCGAAACCATTTTTGGCGTTTTAGGTTTTTTTTGTGGGAGATAATTGCGGTGCTAAATCACAGATTCGAATATTCGTCTTCGTTTTGTTGGCTGGAAATCACGCCCAGACGTAGGTTGGAAGATTAGATAAGAGGGTAGACACAAAATTGTAGACTTAGGTGTTGAAATCCAATTTGTTGTTCTATTGTAGTGTCGACAGATACAGACTTATAGACTAGACTTGATAGTATTAATGAATGACCATATAATATACAGACTTTCATGTCTCTTTTTGAGCGATTTATATAAGAAATCACCTCCCGAAGAAGATTTTGTTACGTTTCCAGTGGAATTTTAATGAACCGATAGGTCTTCTTATATTTCATCAAAACAACTTGACTCTCAACCAATTTTACATTAGGTGATGTATATGTGGACCAAAAAGTAGTACTGTATAAACTGTTACGGTAAAAGTGATAAATCGGGGGGATATTAATATAACTCCCGACGGAATATACACATAACCACCAACTAAACTTGGTAAATGTGACAAAATAATTAATATTTATCATATTTACCGGCAATTTTAAAAAATATCCGACTTGAAATGGGATATTTAATAAAATTTTTCTCAGATTATGGGTTATATACTCGATAAACTAGCCGGTAAATGTGATAAATACTTAATAATTTGTCATATCAACCAAGTTTAGTTGGTTATTATGAATAATCGCCGGGAATCACATATATACTCGGCCGATTTATCACTTTTACCGTAACATATTTTAGCTGTAAGCCACACAACCGACATTATTTTCTGGACCTGTTTGTGTATAACTCCCGACGGTTATTCATATTCACTTACTGAACCTTGATTACTCAATTGTTATCACATTAACCGGTTACTTTATAAAATATTCAACTCATTAATAAAAGTTTTGCTCAGATTACTAGTAAAATATTTTATAAACTAGCCAGTTAATGATACTCCATAATAAATAAATAAATACTTAAATAATTTTTCTCATTTACTAAGCTTACTTGGTGATTATGAATAATCGCCAGGAACTGGAACGGCGAATCGGAAAATAATGGTTCTGTGGGTTACCTTGTTACGGTAAAAGTGATAAATCGGACAAATATATATATAATTTTCGGCGATTATTCATAATAGCCAACCAAACTTGGTTGATATGACAAATTATTGAGTATTTATCATATTTACCAGCTAGTTTGTCAAGTATCCAACCTGTAATCTGAGAATTTCAAATTTCAAGTCTAATACTTTTTAAAATAGCCAGTAAATGTGGTAAATATTAATTAATTAGTCACTTTTACTAAGCTAAGTTGGTGATTATGATTAATCGTCAAGTATTAAATATTTATTCGTGTGATTTATCGCTTTTACCGGGACATATATTAGGTGTAACGCATAGATGCGACATTATTTTCCTGTCTACCTAATGGATACCGAAACGTGTTTCACAAACCTCATGAACCCTCAGTTTATTACAAACCACGTAAAAAAGAGTCGGAAACAGTTATGTAGGATTCAGACCGAACACGAAACGTTTTGCTGACGGACAGCTTTTGGCAACTTCATTGGTAAAATTGAACAGTCTTAATTGATTTGGTTTCCTTCTCTAGATTGTAGTTAAATGTTTGTAAGCTCAAAATTCGTACTGGTTGCCGACTCAAATATACAACAGGATCTTCCGAATTGTGTGCATTATTTATGAAATGAAAGCTATTATTAAGAAATAAATAAAAATAATTAAAACAAAACCATTACTCAAACCCTCTTTCTTAATTTCTATTCGAATTCTCCCCTACGTGGTGCTACGTAAACTTTTTTTACGCGGTTTATAATAACCCAACAAGGTGTTTGTGTTACGTTCAATGAATAACACCCGCGAAAGCTTAGGGTAGTTAGATGAAGTGAGTGACATTGTCTAAATTTCACGGCAACTTTCCGGTTAAAATAATCCGCGTAAAAAGAGACTTGAGAGTGTACTTAAACGAGTTTATGTTCGTTTGGGTGTGTGAAAGCTTCAGCTTACATGGGTGCGATATTTTAAATCCGAAGAAGTAACTTAACATCCTCCTGGACCTGGACTTAGGAGTGGGAGTAAAGAGGATTGAGGGTATAAATCCATACTTACAGTATATAATGCACTCTAAGTTTATATTTCTTTAATGATTCAACAGTATAAGAGAGGAAAAATGAAGTTCAAATAAATAATATAAATGTTGAAATCTCGATTTTAAACTCTGATAATTAGGCCCTAATTAAAACATTACGTAGTTAATTAATTAATTAATTAAATCTGGAAATAAATTTATGTTTTGTCCTTTGCTTAATTAATTGATAATTAATTTATTTGGTGAGGATCTCTCCCTTGAACATTGGTTTTGGCCAATTCAATGAGTTCTGTTGGAGCGGATATTGAAGCTGGTGGCGGCGGTGCACTGTTGGGTGTCCAAGCTCTTACGTCGCTAAAGGATCTCGGGGCTAAATCACCTGAAATGATTCAGTTTTAGAGATTCAGGTTGGTAAGGGTGGGGGTTGGGGATTGGCTGATCAAAAAATCACCTTCTCGAATGTTCTGAGTGACCGTGAACGTCTTTCCCGTGTCCAGCGGTACGGTCCAATTCACCGGTTCGGGTGATCTTATCACGATCTGTTCTGGCGATTTGACCCTGGTAGGTTCCGGCGGCGACTTGACAATTTGCTCCTGGTCTATCGTTGGAAATTGATCAACGTCCCCATCTGATTAAACAAAAACAATGGAAACGTTATCGATCACGTTCGATTTTAAGACTAATCACAGGTATTCGGCACTCTGATAGGATTTTCAAGTTGTTCGACTGATTGTGAGACAGAAATAAAGTTAATAACCGACTTACCGGAAGTATAAATGTTTGTCTTATCAAAGAAAACGAAAGGAAGTAGTCGGGAGACGGAAAGAGGTAGCAATAGGTAGCTCGAGGTTTCGGGAGTCTTCAAACACATAAAAAGCCCATTTCGAGTGCGAAAAGCAGAAAGCCTGTGGACGTCACTGGGTTATAACCAAGCCAAGCGGATTGACAGTAACTTACTTCCTTCTTTTAAGCACCAGGATGGGCATAATTAGCACTGCCATCAATCGACCCACAAACACGATAGAAAACAAAATGGAAACCAAAACAAAGCTTACCGGTTTCTTCCTTTTTTTTCGACTGGGCGCTTTTGGAGCCAGAAGGCACAGTTGTAATTAGAGATGCTGAAATAACATAAAATTTAAGAAACAAAATGACACTACGGGTGGGGGGGTGTGAGTGACAAAAAAATGAAAAAATTTTCTAAAAATGAAATAACTCATCTTGTGAGCAACAATTCTCCCGTTTTTTCTAGTTCCACGTGCAATTTTTTTTTTAAATTCCGTCTAACGAATATAAATTGCTTTTTTTATTACTTTATTTATTAATTAATAAGTTTTAATTAGAATATTTCTATGCATAAGGTATAATTGGACCGTTTCAGATAGCTTAAGCATCTGCAGTATTTGTCAGACTCTATATTATATAATATAATTAATATTAGGTCTACCGGAGGGTTCTCGCCGTTTTTCACTTCTGGATGTATGAAAAGGCTCGAACTCTCACTTTGCTAGTCAGGAAATTTTTTCAACCCTCTTCTGCATGCAGAAACTACCCTAATCACGTCCAATAAACTTCCACCTCTTCTCTACCAATTCATCTCTGTAGAAGTTCTTATAAAAATACTGTTAGAGCCAAAATAATCGTTGATTAATGGAGAACGCTAGTGTAGAGTGCTTGATTAAAGCATTATAATTTAATAGTGGACAGTTAGGAATAGTAACACTGTTAGCTAAGTCAATATAATATTTTCTCATCTGCCACATCGAACAGCGTCTGGTTATATTACAGTACAGTGGGTTAAGTGAAGTTTATAAATTGTCAATGTTTAATACAAATATAAATTTTAGGGAAGTATATGTATATTGATACATATATTCATTCAACAATAGAGGGCCAAAGAATGCACAAAAGTGTTCAAACTGACTGTTACATCGGTAGTGTACAGATCCGGTAGACCTAATACTTATATAAAAATTAATCTTAACAATTATAATATGATATCATTGTATATCATGTATAATTTCAAAATTGAATCTTCTGATTTGAAAGTGGTGTTAATTCATTTTTACTGTTTCGAGAAACTTAAATGACAGAATTGATAAACTCAACTATCACAACTATAAATCCCCAAAAATTAGACTTACAACAGTTTCATAATCTAGTTCCACGTTGTTTCTTCACTTGATCAATTTTAAAATAAGGACAGCACTTTTAAACATAACAAGCATTAACTAATTCCAAACTAAAATTTTACAAATTACAAATCAAATTTGATAAAAATGAACTAAAATCACTTTCAAAATAGACAGACCAATTAATAATCAAAATAGATCAAATGCTCATGGCTAAAATTCAAATCGAATTCGTTACGAAGCTTAATCGAGCTTCGCGTTTTTATCCCCGAGTCGGAGAAGGCGGTGGTCCGCCATTTCCCTCGTCTCGACCGTTTTTTCTCTCGTGTGATTTGTTTACTCTTTTGAATTCTCATTTGTTCTACTGTTTTAAAGTTTGTTCATGAATTTTGAAAGCTCTGAGGTAAGTAAATATCAAAACTGTTATTTTCTACGATTATTTTGACAACTTCAAACGACAATTAATTAAAATTCAAATAAAAAGGTTTTTGTAAACTATGATTGGGAGAACTGCTGCTGCTTATTGACACTAAAAATCTTTTGTTTTCATCTAAACTGACTTAAAAAGAACTAAATTGATATTTTATGTCTATCTGATTATTTATTTATAACTGAAATTCTAAACTTTGATATTTTATAACTTTCATTTCTAAACTATTATCTAAATTAGTTAATAAAAAAAAACAATTTAATGAGAGTTATAAAAATATGTTATTCAAGTTGAGTTTTTGAAAGTTGAAATAATCATTTGATTGTGAGTTAATTAATATTCCTTTTTGTAGGATAGTTAGCAATTTTTGTTGTGGTTCTGAATATTTAACAAACCTTAAGATAACATAAATTTAACATAGATTTATACAAACAAGCATAATTTGGAAGGGTTATAATGCAAAAGACATTCAAATATAGCAGACACATTCATGAGGTTGGAGCACACAATTGACAAGCAACAAGTGGAAGAGTGCTTTAGAATAATTTAGAAAATGGTGCAGCATGTGGCAGTAGAAAAGAAATCAATAGTTATTAGAACTGCAATATTGATTTAACATAAAATAGCTGGGTGTTGAGTTGAGTTTGTTGTCTAAGACTCACTGCATTGCTCTATTGATTGGATTTGACTTGATTTGACTAAGTTCTAAAATTTTTACCTGCTGGTGTAGTCAGGTTCTAATTAGCTGTGTTTGTTAGTGGAATTATTTAAAGTAAAGTCTGGATTTTGGATTTTTAAATTAAAGCCTTGTACATAATAATTTCTTGTAAAATTTGTCTTACTTGGTCTCGGTCTTCGTTTTGGCTTGTCCGAACTTTGATTTAAAACCTTATGTATTGTCGGTGGTGTACCGACCGACGCTGAGTCTCGACTTGTCCTATTAGGAGAGGTTCTCTTTATGCCTAATTTTTTCACCTGATTAATACCTAGCAAACATTTAAAAGCAGATAATTTCCCGTAAAACAACAACAACAACCAAGCAAGGCTAGTCAAGCATAATAAAAGAAAAATGAAATATACAGAAAATGAAAGACGTATGTACATTATCTTTCGTGCTATGACTGTTGAAATGAATCTAATTTTAGATTTTAGGAAAAGGGTTTTTCAAAAGCAGACTTATACGGTTTCCGCATAACTTTGATACCTTTCTTGGGAGAAGGTTCCCTTTGAGGTTTGGAAGCGGGAGCTTTCACCTGGCTCCTGCTTCTCTTTTCTCCTGATTTCCCTTGATGGGTCGTAGCCGCAGCCTTTGCAGACCTTGCCCGGGTTAGTGATTTCGCCGGAGAGCTTTTCCTGTTTTCTTTCTCCTCTTTAGATGTAGATCTGAAATTCATCATTCAAACATTAATTAATCCGATCAGGTTTTAGTCTAATTAAGTCTGTTATTATTATTATTAAGTCTTATTACCTCTCTCTTGATAGAACTGTCGAGGCCAAAGATAATGCAGACAGAGTACTTCTTCTTGATACCTGTTCCCAAACCATTAACTGATCGTTGTAGAGTTGGGTCATGTGGTCTGGTATCAGTTCGGTACCCCAACCGCGGTACTGAAAGGTTTGTGGTTATTAATTTAAGGCCCTGCAATAGTTCTAAGTGATGGTGTTTGATGGGGTTCAACTTACTCTATACTGATTGGCTTTCTTTCTGAGTAAGACAACTTCCCTGTACCAAGACGGCGATTCTATGTCAGACTTATTGTTAAGATTTCTTTTCTCGAACACACCCTTAGTTTCGTCGTAGTCGTAACTGGTGAACGGTTGAAAATTTTTTTTGTATTCACTCTTGAACTCCTGAGAACAAAGAAGAAAGAAACGGAAGTGAATGAAAGTGGTAACCGGTCGTTGTTGGTATCGTTTTGCTTTACTAACTCAATATCAGCAAAATCTTGCTTGAAATCAGAATCTCCAAGGTGAGATTTAGGTTAGTTTGGTTTATTTTGAGTCCGTAAATTTTGCTGTCCTTATGTGATGGGCCTAAAATTCTACAATATTTGCTCAGGTTAGTTTATCCTCTACAAGGTATACTTATAAGAGGTGAGTTTCAAATTAGAATAAACTTTTCAAAAGTTTTTTTACAGTTTGGGTTGTGTTTATAGTTAAACTTGGCTTCATGAACTATAGATAATTGCTATCACGTGACTAAGCTAAAATTTAGAACATCTTACACGAAAAGCTTAGGATAAAAGGAAATTAGAGATGTTTAAGTGGCAAAACAATTTTTTATTAGGTTTAGGTTTGTGTATATGAAATTTCGCTGTGGTTAATATCTGCCAAGTTGAGTGTTTAGCAGAACTAGTATGGGCTCTGGTGAGTTTTTGCCACGAAAAATTTGTTCAAGATTGTTTTTTGCTTTGGTTAATGTTTTTTAAAAGTTTTATAGCTTTTAGGAGGTTAAAGCTCTTTTTAAAGATAGCATGAGCTTAGATGTAGTTTAGAGGATCTAATTTTCTACTTTGAAAGTAGTTCAGGATGGTAACATATTGTAGCTATCAGCTTCCAAGTCAAGCTATTAAGACAATGAAAGCAAACATAAACGAAGACATCTCACCCGTCTGTAGAATCATCCGCATTCACGTTGGTTTTAATCGGTTGAAGGACTTCCATGCCGGACGTACCTGAAACACAAATATCTCCTCAGGGAACTTTTCTAATTTTCCATTTCACCTTCTTGCAGAAAAGTAAAAGTCAACATACTTTTAGGTTCAGCAGGTTTCCCGTGAACGGGAACAGTCTCCTGAGAGCCGTTGGTCTCTTTATTCTTGATAGCGTTCATCGAAATGGATTTCTTAGGCGCGTTTTGAGAATAATCTTCGCTCGGTCTCAAATTTAGAAAATTCGATCCAGGAACTTGACCGAATTGAATTCTAGTTTCGCGAATATCACTCGTCGGTAGCGGATTAAGGTTTAAAGGCTCGTTCTGAATGATGTTGCTTCGATTGGTAAGCGTGATCGTAGTTCTAGGTGCCTGGAATGCAAATTGAAAATGATTTTGGTTGTGGTTCGGTTGGGGGTTTCTGCAGGTTGTGACGTCATAATCACGGGTGTATACAACTTTTTTTTTCTTTTACCTCGTTCTCATCGTTAAAGTAATAATCACGATTTTTAGCAGACGATCGATTTGGGATATTTATAGGTTTATTAAAAATCAAGCGGTACGTCGGCTTTCCTGCTGGAGGACCTTCCGATTTGCTGCGCCTCGAATTCTTTTCACGGGACGATGCCCACCTTTCCTCAGACTGCAAAATTTGATTCGTTTTTAATAATAAAACTCGGGGGTTGGGTATTAAACTAAAAAACTCATCATCCATAAATAAATAAATTTTGTTTGTTCACCCTGGCTCGATCAAAGTAATAAGTTTGATCCTGTAGGGACTGGGATCCGCTATCCTTAAAAAACTCGTGCGTCCTATACGCTAGTTCCGGATGTTTTTTTCTCCTAGGCCAAGCAGGCTCGTGAGCCGGTCCTAAAATAAATCAATTTGAGTCATGCGTGATTCCCTCTTTTTTTCAAAATCGAGCCTTTTTGCCAGGGGATCCCCGTACCTGAAAGCGAACCTTGCGGCGGTCTTCTTATGATTTCCTCTTTAGGTCCCGTGTATTCGTGCCACCGATAAGTACTTCTATATTCTGAATGAAACTGAAATAATCAGAAATATAATTCTTTTAAGGGCGAGTTATTATGTTTCAAAGCTCCGGAAGCTTTCGAGGGTTGGTTTTTATAGGGGAAGATTTTAGGGACGCTGTAGAAATTCCTTTTGTTGGATTAGGGGTTGGAATGATAAGGGAGATCTGTCTTTTAAGTTTTGTCTGTTGATGGGGTTTTGGGTTTTCAGTTTTTGTCTGACAGAGATTTCGAATTGAATTATTGAAGGTTTTACGGCTACTTTTCTAAGGGATGAGAATGGTACGCTATCGCCTTACAAAACATTCATCTGGAATTTATGCTTACTACCCACCATTTTGTGGTTTTCGATTTTCCTACTTATTCTCCGAGTTCCGGTTCCTGGTGATGAAATCCTCGACTTTGATTTGATTTAATTTATTTAATTGCTTACTTCGGTAAGACCGCTTTCAGTTTTTTATTAATCACGTGACCTGTGCCAACATTTTTTTTCTCAACACCTAATGGAGGCTCTTGTCTCTTGTGCCAACACCCCCCTACCCCGTTAGTCAAGACTGTGGTTTTTCGACTTTGTATGATAAATGAAAAAACCAAAATGATAGTAGAAAAGCTTTCTTGTGTGCGTCAAGTCCTCAAAAAGGAAAACTTTGAGTTTTCCACTGCCCTCAAATTCAAAACACGTTCGGTTTGGGTCAATAAACTCATTCATATGTCCCAGCCCTAAGGAGACCTAACATCTGCATTGACATCCTTTTCTTTTAGAATTCTTAGTATTTCACGTCCCTTTCGTCAAAAGGAAAATTCGAGGCGCATCTTGGTCACAAAGGCTCGGCCGAAAATCGATAAAATTTTCTACACCTCACTGCGACTACAGAAAAAAATCTAATGATGTGATCTAATGAAAGGTTTTTTCGTGTTTTGTCTTTTTACCTTGTCAACTGGCACAGAAGGACAAGCTCGGCACATACTCCAAAACGTCCCGATCATAACGGTGATTCGGTTTTATAAAATGAGACGAAAAGAACTGGAGAAGAAGGTACTGATAGCAAGGGGCAATTAGCCCAATTTCCGGATCCGAATGATAATCAAACATATAATTCGAGTTTGATTCGCGTTGAAAATCATTTAATTAAACACGCCTCCCACGAAAGAATCACCAAAAACTCGTCGAATTTTGTGTAATCTCTATCACCGCGGCCCGGTTTTCCGAAATATTTTCCCGGCAGGTTTTTTCACATCTGATAAAAAAAGAAACTGAGGGGGAAAAATAAAATAAAAAAAATATACAAAAACACTTTTTACATGTACCGACGAAAACGCATGCGTTAATATGGCATTTTATCGTTTCAGACTTGTTTCTTTTATTTGTTTTTGCAATTTTTAACCCAAATCAATACTCGAGGAGTCGGAAAAATTGAGAACGTTTCACCCCCTAGTGGTGGAAGTTGGAATTATTAAATGTCCATTTGGAGCTTTGGTATATTCACGCTGACTGAGCTTTTCCGTGCCGTCTGTGATGATTTTTTTTAACGGTTTTTTTGGGAGGGGGAGAGGGGGTAGGGAGGTAATAAAGCAAACTATACAGACAAACGATACATAAAAAGCTTTTTGGCTTGTTTATAACTTACGGTTATTTATAATAAAAATTTTATTACAGAGCTGTATTCGAGTGGATGAAAAGATGACGTCAAAGATGCCATTAAGACGTATGTTTTCCGGCGCGGAATCGCACAACACGTGAGCACACTTACATTTTCTCGCCCCATAAATAAATAATTTTTATTTTTACCCTCCAGCCCTCTCTTCCCTTTTTATCGATTGGAATGACCGCTGGAAAAGGACGAAACGAAAGAAAATTTATTATTTTCTGAAATACGTTTTACTTTTCGACAACTTTTCCAGCGGATTTCCCGGTTTGGAAATGGCGAATCGGATTTTAGTACTTAAGCTATAATAGTTAAATTAATTACCTGGATAGGTTTTTATTGCGCACACGATTAAAGCTCACCATCGCGCGACATCCTCACGCAAAGTGAAAGTTTTTCTTTCCTTCCGATTTTTATTCTTTCTATTTTCTTTCGCCACCTACGAATGTTTCTTAGATACAAGAATCCCCACCTTTTTTTTCTCGCTTTATTCGCACTGTCAAGAAGGGATGGAATGAATGGAGAGAGAGGATTGGGGGTGGTAGTGGTTTTGAGACTTCTAACGGGATTTTGTTTAATTAAAGGAAAATTAGGTGAAAATTCGTAGAGGGATGAATGGGAAATGGTTTTTACCAACTCATCGTTGAGGTTGAAAGGTTTTAGGGCGTAACCTGCTTGGAGTTTCTTTCATTTTTATTTTTAGCCCCTCGATAATGACGTTCTGAGGAAAGATGTGTAAATAGCTATAAATATTGTACGGTGCCCATCTTTCTTTTTACATGACGAACGTGGTTTTAGGTTCTGAAGCCGTTTTTCAAATTGTCAGAAGTTTTAACTTGCTAGGTGTCAAGCTACTGACTATGCCAGGAAGTCGGTTTGGTTGGTCGTAAGCTGAAGATGCGAATTAGAGCTTCTTAAAATAAATTTTACTTAAGAATTAGTTTATGGAGTATCTGGTTTGGAGTTTCCAGTCGAGGAAAGTAGTTTTGGGTTAGTGATATTGTTTAGAACGGAGTTAACTCGAACTTCTGGGTTTGTGATTGCTGTTTGTCCATATCTGATTATAATTTTGAGCTATGCATTTAACTCTTTCGTAGTTTGTCCTATTAAGGTAATCGGTGACCTAACCGGAAGCCTAAACCATCTCTTCTTTTGAGATGGTTAATGTCAGAGTTTCACGACCGTTTTACTGTCCAAAAAGCTTTAGAAAAATAAACAAAACGAAGAAAGCTTTCCTAACTTCACGTTTTCAAACAACAAAAGAAAAGCAAAATTCTTAAAGAGAACCCAGTCTTGATACAATCGAGGGAAATTCACATCACCCATTTCAACCCTTATGCTGACACATTCATTAACTACACCCCTAAGTCACCCTAAAGTCATAAAAAGAAAAACAGAGAGAGAGAAGTAGCTGACATGAGGGCTCGGGGAATTCCCTAATTCAGTTTCATCTATCTTCGTGCCATATGCAATTTGCACGCGACCCTTTTATTTCGGGCTTTTTGATAAATTTGCAAAAAATAAATTTCAGACACGAAGAGCGGTTTCGTTTTTGGTTTTTTTAACAATAAGAAAAGCTTTTGAGATTCCCTCCCTTCCTCCCTAATCCTCACCATCAATTTGCTACGGTTGGAATGATTTATTTCAAACATCACCTGTCGTCTTCAAAAATTGAGCAGAAGAGGGAGGATGAGGATGAGATGAGCAAAAAAAGGATTTGGAAAAGAGTAAAAAAATTTTTTAAATTTAATTTCAAAGATTCCACAACGTTTTTTTTTTACAATTTTTTTGTCTCTTTAATAGTATTCGTTTTGTTTTAAAAACTAAAAATTATCTAACAAAATAAAATTAAAAAGTTTTTCTTTCATATATTTCATGAAGTTATTGATCGAGTCATCGCCATCATCATCAATGCATTTTCTTTATTAAGTCTCCGAAAATCACAAAAAAAAGTTCTTAATAATTCACCCAACCCTATATAATTAAAAAGAAGTGTGAGATAGATAGATAAAAAAATTAAGAAGGTTTCGAACGATATATAAAAAAATTTTTTTTCTTTCACTTATTAAAAATCGATGCAACTGATTTATTTTTTTCCTTTTTATATTGTTAGTAAATTTAAAAAAATTTTTTATTATCAAATAATTTACAATATTTTTTTTTTGATTTTTTAAAAAAATTTTTAAAAACGGTTAATTCTAAAAGTCAGTTAAAATTTATACACATTAATAAGCTGCCCACTTTGCGTCGAATATAGCAGACGAAATAATTTCCGCCCCGGAAATTGTTTGGTTTTCATTTTTCTTCCTCCTTTGCTTTTGTTTTATTTATTTATTGATTAGTTAATAAGTTGCTTTGAGTTTGTTATAACCTATAAAACTTAACAGAATCCTTTCCTCTTAGTAAGGATCAGGTGTTTTAGGTTGTCGTGCGTTTTGTGTTTCTGTCTGTGGGTGGGAGGCGAGAGTTGGGTTAAGAATCTTATTGAGTGTTAGGTTTTAAAGGTTTCTATGGTGTATGTACTAAACCCATATCCGGTTTTGAAATGGGTCAGCTATCAACTTCCGCAAGGATTAAGCTAAAAGTCTAAGTTCTAGAATTTAGACATAAATGAAAGCGTTTGGTGAGAAGCTAATCACTAAAAAGCTTTTAAAGCTTTCATACTATTTCTCGTAAGCGATTTGAGCAAGGAACTCTTGGATTTAAGAAGAACTTAACACCAAACCATCCCCTAATCCCACCAAAAACAAAAACAAAATCAAAACATGAGAGAAACATACAAAACGCACGAGCCTAACACCTTTCACCTTTCCTTCCACTTTCCACTTATGTAAATTAAAAAAAAAAAGAAAAATGAGATCTTTCAATACTGACACGGATCAAATTCAAAGCAACTATTTTAACAATAAAAAAAATCAGAACACGAAACGGTCCTCCCAAAAAAAAATGAAAACAAACTCATTTCAAGGGAACCGATAAACAATTAATAAAAAAAAAAGAAATCTACAGGATTCTACCAAATTCGCGGATTTAAATTTGTTTAAACAAAAAATAATAATAATGATTGCTGATTGTTAGTCACTTGCTATTTACAAAGAACCCTTCTTCAACATAATTTACAGAAGTTTTCAAGCCACCAATCACTGTACATTAAAAATTTTTGTCTGTTTTTATAAAAAGTTTTTGTTTGCCGGCTTGAAAAATAAAACGGCGTTCAATTATGGCTTTTTCGTTTCATGTATGACACATCACATGGTCGGGGACCTGATCGTTTCTAACATTCCACTATATTGCTTTTCGTTTAACATACATTCAAAAGTTTCCACTTTTTGAGTTAACCACCCTCTAAAAGCCCACCCCAATCCTCCCTCGATTCAAAGCCTTTATTACTTGCCAAATTGTTTTGTAACGTAGATCAGATCGAATTCAAGATCGATTACCTCTCTCTCTCTCCACCTCCTCAGTAAAAAATTAAACAAAAACTTCCCCAACTTACACGGACAACACCCGAACGATTCTTG
Source organism: Columbicola columbae (assembly GCA_016920875.1). Taxonomy (NCBI): domain Eukaryota; kingdom Metazoa; phylum Arthropoda; class Insecta; order Psocodea; family Philopteridae; genus Columbicola; species Columbicola columbae. Next base: position 13,281,416 of record JADMLL010000006.1, on the reverse strand, counting down.
CGTTAAACTGTACAAACACGTGTCAAGTTTCGAGGTGGGCGGGTCTTGTTAACTCGGTCTCGGTGTACAAATAACAAAAAATAAATAAATAAAAAGGAACGAATTAAATTAATTAGTTAATTAGCGAGATTATGTCGGCCCACATTATTCTTCTCGAAATTTTTTTCTTTTTGTCGCACTCACGAAAAATAAATGCCTGCCCTCTAAGGTTAGAAACCATTTCGACCGAATTATTGATTATTGAAGGAGGTGGAAATTTACACCCTTATGGTTCAAACAGCTCGAAAATAAACTAAAACAACCCCAAGAGAGGATTATAATGGTGTGGATAAGGCTTTCAAAAACCTCCCCCAATACAGAAATAATTATTATAGAAACCCGATAGAGACATAATTAACAAAAACGGATTATGGTTCATCCAATAATCCAAAATTCAATACATTTTTGACAGAATGAAACTGTGAAAGAAAAACAAATGAAAACTAGCACTGGATAAGTTTCGACGACAGGAGCAGCAATAACAAGTATAAAAATGATTAAAAACAAACAGAGAAAGAAAACGGAAAATGATTAAAAAAGTGAACTGATAAGGAAAAGTCGCTACTTCCTGTTTAAACCGTTCACGAGCAGTTTTCATTTCTTCGTAAAAGACAGACAAACTTTATGGCATTTTTCTGGGTCGTATATGAAAAAAAGTCCTTATTCCTTTAAAACAAGGAATTTCAATCCCATTTCGCGATACGCCCCTGATAGTAGAGGGTTAAGACTCACATACGATCTTAGATCTTTGTGGAAACTGACGAACCAAAACGAAAAATAATGTTATAACGTAGCAAAACAATGCGAAAGACGCTTAAAGGAACCTGAACCTAGGGTTAAGGACGCTATTTAGGCAAGAAGTAGGACTGATTCATGTGAGAATTGATTTGGTGGCTTCTCGTGTTGGTCGCGTAGAGCTGCTGTTGGAAATTGTGAAACTGTTGAGCGTAATTGGGATCCGCGACGGTGGGGCCCACAAAAGGAGAATTTTTGAAATTATTGCCTTGGCTCATGGAAGGAGGTAAAGGCTGGCTCGCGTCCGGAGGCATTCCCAGAGGAGAGGATTTAGAGCCTTGAATGAACATGCTCGGATTCCCTCCTGGACCGATCACCATCGGATCGCAGCCGGGTCCCGGCGGAAAGACGGGACCTCCACCTCCGCCTCCCATTTGCGGAACTTTCATCATTCCGCTAGGCCCAGATCGGAGTTGACCCCGAAGCGGACCCACGGGACCGGGATTGAGGACCATGTTGCCCCCGAGCAACATGTTCGATACGGAATTCGACATGAGATTCCCGCTCGAGTTGCCCACGGGACCCCCGCAGTTCATTCCCGGATTACCGCCGGGATTTACTCCATCCATCGTGTTCGAATGACAGTTCGGAATAAAGGAAACTTTCGAATCTATATTGTTCATGGGGTTGGTGAAGCGCTGTAAAAAATCTAAACTAGGAGGCCCTCTCGTGTTCGGATTCGGACTGTTCGCGTTCGGCCTCGCCGGAAGATACTGAATTGTATTCGGTGTGCTGGCTTTCACTTGTACGTTCATTCCATTGTACGTATTCGGTCCCATCATTTTCTGAAAGCCGGGACCTCCGAAAAACGGAGCCACGCATCTCGCCGGCGGATTGCCCATGTTTTGCTTCGGCGACGACGTGTTCAAAAATCCCGGTGACATGTCCATCATGGGCCCTGCGCACGATATTATCGGATTGTTCGGTGGAAATTGCATGTTCTCCATCGGTGGGTTATCGTGTCCCATAGGTCCCATAGATCCTCCTGGTCCTACCGGACCGACCGGTCCCACGTGTTGCTCCATATGGTTCATATTTCCAACCATGTGCATGGAAGACGAATTATACGACATCATCGGTCCTGCTCCGGGGCAAGGAGGAGTCGTTTGACTCGTGAGTTGTTGACTCATTTGAGCCAGTGATGTTATCGGGTCAAAATGCATCGACTTGTTGTTCGGAGGACAGTTGATACCGTTCGGGTTCAGAGGTAAATTCTCTGACCTGCACGGGCTTGGCCCTGCTGCATCTGGACTAGAAGGCACCGTCGTTGTATCTGAAGTAGAAAATAAAAACAAAAAGATGAGAATCAGACTTCAAAACCTGAAAAAGTCTCCCAAACAAGGTCACCCTTACCTTTTGTTGTGGGAATACTAGGCTGAGATTGCGTGCTGACAGGAGTAGTGCAAGTTGTACTTGTCGAGGTGGCTATACTTGGAAATCTTGGAGAAGTCTCCGGGACCTGTGGAAGAGGGCTATTGGCTGCACCGTTGGGAGTTTTGCATTTAGGAGTCTCTGACAATGGTGTGTGACTTCTGCAAAAGGAATATTTATTTCCTCGTCAATAACAGCAAGAGATTTTCAAAATGGCGGCGAAATTACGGCGACACTTACAGCGGGGAATTAATATTAGTCTCTTTCAAACTGGTGTTAGGTTGCTTCTGTATGGTCAATTCTTGACCTTCAAAAGTATTTAAATAGTGTATCTGTTGTGGAGAAGGCACTGGCATTAAGTTAGGTTCCTTGTTAGTTGACGCGTTTGGTTGCTTCTGATGCTTTTGCTGGGTCAGAGATGGTACCGATCGCGAAAACAAGTCTGTGGAAAAAGAAAATGAAATTAATCCCAAAATCCTTTCCCTGAGGAACTGGAATCATGCTGAGCCAACTCACCCTTATTTGAAAACTCTAATCCAGGTTGCGAAGATTCTTTCCTGGAGGAAGGTGTCGGTGATTGTGAAGCAGATGTGGAAACCGGAGTATCCGGATTGTTCGACATGAGCTTCGAACAAGACGGGGATCCTTGATTGTTGGGAGGACTGCACGTGCTCATTTTCACGTTGCTTCCCGGGGTGGACGCGTGTTTGTTCACGTCCGATGGCGAATTTAAATCCGACGATGTCCTCGGTGACGGCAACGACAAATTCGATGTCGTGTTACTCGGTGACCCTAATAGCAAATATCATGAACTCAACATTTTCTTCGAACCGTATTCAAACGAAAGACAAACACCTAAATTGTTCAAACAAACAAACCTGGATTCGGACTGGGGACGGCGATGGGTACGCTGGCCGATCTCGCCGTTTGATGGTACGGTGGAGGAGGTCCCTGCATTTTATTACAACCCCTCGAAACAGGACTGTCCGTCCTCGAACCTTTCTTCTTCTTTTGTTCCTCTTGAAATTGTTGGTAGTGTTTTTGCCACTCTAATTGAGCTGTCACTGAAGGAAATGTGTTTCCCCCGGGCATTTTCTGTAAACATACAAAACCAAAGTGGATTCCAAAGAACAGAACGATCAAAAAGTGATTATAAGTAATCGAGAAAGCGTGTACGAACCTGCATCATATGAGAGTTTTGATCTGGAATCGAATCCATATTTTCTGGAGTATCTAAAACATTATTGGGCGGATTGACCACGTTGTGATTCATAGGATTATCCATGGGTAAGTTTCTATTAGATTGTCCATTCATGTTTCTTCCCATAAGTCTGTTCATAGGACTGTTATTATTACTGTTATTATTACTGCTACTATTACTACTGTTACCGCTGCTGTTACCACCACTATTGTTGTTACCGTTGTTTGTGTTATTATTTCCGTTCATACTATTATTATTATTATTTACATTTTTTAAACCGATTTGATTTTTCATATCGTTTCCGTCTAAACCGTTATTTCTATTCGGGTCTTCCGGATTGGGATTTCCCACGTTTCCTCCCGGCATCATTCTCGCATTTCCGAATTCGTCCGTGGGTGGTGTTTGATTTTCGGGAAAGAGCATCTCATGCATTTTCCTAAGCGTAGCCAGTTGTTCCGCTCGGTGCTGTCGTTGTTGAGGCGTTAAGTTTTCCGTAGGCACTTTTGTACCGGTGAGCGTGAGCTGCGAAACTCCTGGGAAGTGATTGGGGTTCATATTCTCGACGAGGGGTGGCCTGTTGAGGACACAGGGTTTGTCGCGATCAACATTCTTCATGGGACCCGAAAAACCCATGTTATTCTGGTTCATGTTGCCCTGAAAATGAAGAAATTGATTTTGAAAAATCTTCTTGAGGCGGAAGGTTGGGTGGAGGTTTAAGAAGAATAGAACTTGATGTTACCTGGTTCCACATGTTCATGGAGTTCATAGGGTTGACTCCACCCGGGAAATCTCCGTGCCTATGATCAGCCATATCTCTGTTTGAGGGTGGCATATCGTTGGGTTCATTCATACCCTCTAGTTCTGAAACAGGTCCTTGCATGTTGGGAGCCATGGGGCGAGGACCGGGACCCGGACCAGGTCCGGGTCCTGGACCTGAGCCCGGTCCTGGTGCCATTTCACAAGGGCCAGGCATGTTTCCAGGCATTGGACCTCTCGGACCCATCGGCATTTGTCCCATCCCTTTCATGTGAGCATTTCCACCAAAAACGGTTTTTTGTTTTATTTGAGCTAAATTATTTAACCACTGTGCTGGACTTTGTCTGTTAAACTGATTAAGCTTTAATGGATGTTTCTAAAAGCAAAAATTCAAACTCAAAAGTTGTTTCAAAAACTAATTAAAATATTTTCATTTTGAAAATTTAAATCTAAAGCTCACCTCTAGATATTTCTTTGTACCAGGTTGAGCACAATGATATGCAATTATTGATGGGTATTGTCCTTGCAAAACTGATTCAGCAGATTTATTTGCCAATGCAGTAGTGAACACAAAAATTTGACTTTGCTGTTGCATATACTGAGCTTCCATTGTACCAGGTTGTTTGTTTATGACATTACTAGGAAGTGGTTGAACCCCTGGCTGGATCCCTGACCCTGGCTGTTCTAACCCTGGTCCCTGATTAACAGGTCCTCCAGGAGGTTGATTGCAAAGACCCAAAATTAAATTGTCACTTGAATCTGAAATTAATTTATGATAACATTAACACTCGATAATTAAATTCACACAGTATGACACATTTTATTTTCTGTATATGTACCTGGAGCAAACATATTTCCATCAGGTGGCAAATTTTCAGCTTTGATTTTAGATGATAATAGATTTGACTGAAGGTCTTCCTCTTCAGGAGCATCCTCAGGTCTTGAACCAATTTCAGTTTTAGGATCTATGAAAGGTCTATCCTGGATTTTGGCCACATTCATGGATTCCATTAATCCAGGTTTCATGTTTTTACCATCACCAGTCTGAAATTAAAATCATTTTCATAATTTAATCAAGTTTTCACCATAAAAAGAAATTTAAACAAAATTATACTTTGCAAAATTTAATTTAAACTGAAAGCACTCACCTTTGAACAAATATTGGAATTTTTGGACTCATTTTCACACAGAGGTGCATTGAGCCCAGGTTCCTTTTTGAACTCGACATCTAAATTCGGTTCAGTTTTCACTCCTTCAACACCTTGCAAGGGTGTGGTTTTTTCTTGCTTCATCTTATCTTTCATACTTTTAATCGGTCCAATATTTTCATTGAATTTATCAACATTGTTCCTTTTATTAACTTTCTTCTTTCCTCTCTGAGTTGTTTCCTACCATCAAACAATATTTGTTAGTTCACCACAATGCCCCTGCATCCTCACACAGGAACACCTGGTCAAAAATTTGAATAAAAAAAATCAAAAATTTTGAAATAAACCAAAACCATAATGTATGACAACATTTTTTCAAACAAAATCAACACAATTCATAGTCAATAATTAAAAATTAATTACATAATGAATTAGTTTCTCATTTCTATAGTCTTTTAAATGTTAGATTGATAATTAATTAGTCAATAGAACGAGAGGGTTTGATTTTGGTTCACAAAAACACATCATTTCAATGGATTTTCAAACATTCTTTAATCAAAAACCCGACTTTGTGTTAATCAAACTCTCAAATTCGACGTATTTTACGACGTATACGAGTGGCGATAAAAATAAACTTGGAACGAATCGTGGAAAAAACGAGAAAAATCGAATCTAAAATGACAATCTTCACGTGAAAACAATCTAAACATGTTTTGATTGTATTTACTGTGCGACATGGACGTCAATTTCCACGTAAATAATCGTTCTAAAACGGTCGTACGAAACGGGAGAAGGATAATCACGTCAAATAAACGAATCTCGAGGTAGAAAAATGATCGAATCCAAGGTATGGAAGCGTTAGTTGGATAAACATAATAATAAACATTGTTTTTATTCGCCACCCAACACAGGGCCTATATGGACGTACGAGTTGAAATCTATAAACATAATGGTATATTAATGAGATTTTTTTCCCTGGATACGTACCATCATACAGAAAACAACCGAGAAAATAAGTGTGTTTAGCACCGTGATCCACCTCAGAGTTTAATATCCATTTAAAACGCGACATATATAAATATTTGTTTCATACTTTAAAGCCTAAAAATTTTTATTTTGTCTTTTACATTGCAAACTGTTTATTACCACCACGTATTTATCTCGTTTTGAAATAAAAGCCGAATGACCGGAAACGAGAGTCGAAGCTTATTGCCACTTCAAAACAAGAGTGCGTTAGGAGACATGGCTGTAGTGCGACGGACAAAATGAAACTTTTGTGTTGTTCATGTTTATAAATGAAGTTTTTCGTTCGGTTTTTTCCACGACTCTGACTTTGAAAACGTTGCCGTAAGTATATTCAGACGGACTCGTTCAAATCGAATAACATCTCTCTGGGATTATTAACACTTGTTTAATACATAATTCAATACGAATCGAGTTTTTCATATTGTTGTGGAATAGGGTGAACTCCGTCACGTGAACATCAAAAACTGATTACTCCCGAATGCGATAGCCTAAGGCGTGTTTTAAAGCATCCTGTGATGTCAACTTTCTTATTAATAAAAAGTTTTCTTCGACAATTAATACACCCTCGCCATTTTTAAGGGTCTTTTTAACGGATTCACCAGTCGGGATGTGAAGTGGGAATTAATTTTAGTCGAATCGGTTTTTTTTTTGTTCTTTTTATTTAAAAATGCTACGAGTTTTATTTTCGTACTGGATCTGATTTGTTTATTTTGTTTTGGTTTCGTTTTGAAAAAAAAAAAATTTTTTTTTTGTCACGGTTCGAATAAGATTTGTGACCTTTTGTTTCCTCCAAAGGGAATTCTCAGTATAGCGAAAGGGCAATAAACTAAAAGAAATTTTTATTAAGTCAGTGATTCTGTATTTCGGTCTCCCTTTTTGTATTTTCTTTTTATTTTTGAAAGAAAAATAGTCGGATTGTAACAGAATGTAGTATAAATCAATCGTAAATTTATTTATGTTTATTTTTTTCTTTTATTTGGGTTGGTTTTATTAAGTGGAAATTGTGATACAGTAAACTTTTTGTGTTGAAAGAAATTTTTGTTTTGTTTCGGTGATAGAAACTCAGGGGGAAAAGTTCAATCACTTCATTATTATTATGAATTAATAGTTATACTGGACTTTAAACCCATAAAAATTTTTAAATTATGCTCATTAAAAATGAAGGTTTGATGTGTGCTCCAAGAACAAAGTACGTTTGTGATTGTTAAGAATGATTTCCTGTTTTATGGAGAATGAATTTTTTGAGTAATTGTGATTGATTGTTTGTTTACTTTGTTTCAGATAAAATGGGTCATATTTGTAATATTTCAGTTTTATTATTTATCTTTATCATCATAGAAGTTATATTTGGACAGTCGGATAGAGGGAGGCCAAGATTACGGGGTAAGTTTTGGTGGTGGTTGATTCATTCATTCATTCAAAAAAAATTTTTCTGTGTGTGAGTATGTGTGGAGGAGTGTATCTAATCAATCGTACTGGTGCTTCTTTGAGTTTAATTTATGTTCTTGTTGGGAATTTTTCAAAGCTTAAGTCATAAAGTTGGAACATATTTTTTCTCCCCCAGGAATAGTTTCCAAGGTTTTAGCCTTGAATTAAGTTATTAAAGTCTTTTTTTAAAAATACCATTAAGTCACTTTGTTGAAATTAGTTCAGATGCTTTCAAGATGTTTTTTTTTGGACTTCTTTCATGTTTAAACTTTTTAAAGCAATTCTCAATTTTTGTGTTTTTTGTTAATGATTTTACATCCTCATTGTTAACTTATGTGAGATGATTTTTTATTTAATTTTGGCAGATGTCTTGTTTTTTCGCAGAGTGTTGCAAATTGAAAACAATTAAATGTTAATTAAAAGCATTTGCATAAAATGAGAATTTTTTTATTAGTTCTCTTGTCGAACAATCATTTTATAATGTGATGAGCCTGGACATACTGTAGAGTGAACAAATGAGAAAGAGGAAGTTTCTCGATCTGAGTTTTAATTGATAATTGGTTTTTTGTATGAATTTTTCTCCACGATTCCTGTCAAGTGTGATTAGAAATGATGACCTTGGAAGTTGAATTATTATGATTTTACTCTTCGTTCTGTTTTGAGTCTGGGAAATTTATGGCAATTTTGAAAGTGAGAATTTGTGTGAATATTTTTTTTTATTTTCGGTGGGAAAGTTTGGATGAGTTTGCCACTTCAGTTTTAACCTCTGAGTGATTAAGTCAAATTTAGATTGAGGGAGGGGGGGGTTAGGTAGAAAAGAGTGGCATTGGAGTGATAGAACTCTGCTACAAATATTTTATCATAAGGTCCTTGTGTCACCTTAACCCATCCAAATCCAAAAGAAATTCGAAATAAGAATGAAGTTTCATTCCTCTTGGATAAATAATCCACGATAGTCTTGACGAGTCAAGGATATCTTCGATATTTCTACTTCCGGAATGAAGTCAAAAGGTCTATGAGCAAGTTACCAACTTTTCTTCCCACTCTCTATCCACCCCCATATGAGCGAAGTCATTACCTCGTTATAACATTATACAAATCGGCCTTGATGTCGTGATTTTTCTCACGGATGACAGCAACACAGATTATTCTGTAAGAGTGATGGATGAGCCCGAAACTCGAATCTCTTGTAGATAGTTTAGTCTTGAAGGATAGTAGACAATTTTTGGGAGCTCTGGGCTTTTCTTTAAGCCCAAAACGAAATTAGAACTAACAAAATAGTCTAAAGGAACAAGAAGGGGCGGTAGAGGGTTCACAGTCTAGTTTATAATACCTGTACCGGTGTTACGATATGTTGCCATCTTTTGAGATATGTCACAAAACCAAGGACGATGGCACAATTTACGACCCGAACAAGGGTACAGTTTATCGCAGCCGAAATACAACTAATTGAAAGACCGCCCTTAACTGTTACCAGTTATTATGGCAACTCAGGGGTATGAAGCACAGATGCCAGTGTAACAATACCTCAATTCTTGGAAACCATTTTTAAAATCAATAAACTCCTAAACAGCATAGGAAACAGAACGAAATGAATGGGAAGTGTTTCCTTTAAATATGCTCGGTTTTAGGCTTCTGAGTAGTAGATACCATGAGATCATTGTAAGATTCAGTAGATCATGTTTAGTGCTGAATTGTAAAGGTTCAGGTTGTGTTTTGTGCTTTGGTGATGATACTGTGGTAAGTCAAGTAGCTTACAGTTATAATTATGGTCATATTGATACTAGGAAAACGTTATTTATATACAGAGGATCTTATTTATACACATACATTACATATAGCACATGCTCTAGGTTTAATAGTAACAGTTTCAGTTACTTTGTAAGGTGGTGGGGATGAGGTTCTTCAGGATGAGATTCAGCCTTTGGTTGTTAAACCTAAACTAATAGATAACAAGTCCAGATCATCTTCAAAATTGTAATTTTGAGAAAGTTAAACATCCATTCCAGTGAGTACTTTTAGCGTAAATAACACCCGGATTCTCGGACACATCGTTTTGACCCTACTAATATTTATGGACTCTTATTTCAGAACTCCAAATCGATGCATTGATTGACCCTGACTTATAAGAACCGGAAATGTTCGGAATGGAACCATTACATCCTGTATAAGATCGTCCAGTCGATCCCCGAACTGAATTTCCTCCCGAACAAAATCTGCCGAAAACTCGAGGATTGGGGGTTGGGATTATAGACATTAAGTTATACCACCTTCGGAGAGGAACGTGAACGAGCTGACCAACCTGTATAACCTCCTGAAATCCCCTATATAGCTTAACATGGCCCGTAAATAATTTTGAATGAATGAGTGAATGAATGAATGAGATAAATTTTGAAGGCTTAAGAAAACAAAAGAAAGCGATGGAGTTAAGGGGGGGTGAGGAGAAAGGTGACACGCGGGTTCCATATTCTCTAAAAGACTAATTCAAGCGGAGGAAACAGTTGAAAACGGCCATGAATAAATGAATGCAGTTTTAATAACAAAATGCTGCGATTAGTAGTCAAAGTCAGTTCATTATCATTGACTTGTTCTTGTTGTTGAGAGAATATTTGGTGGAAGACAGGAAGTGAACTAATCAATTTCACTGTCGCTTCCATTTTTTTTCAACAGTTGAAAGGCGATAAGAAAGGCAAAGAGAGAGAGAGAGACAGAGGAAAAAAATTTTTTTAAGAGAGAGAGAGAGAGATTGCGAACGCATCTTGTCCTAAATATTATTTCCAGTCATTTGTAATGTTTTAGAGCAATTTAAAAGCGTTTCCATGCAATTAATTTTATAATGAGATGACATAATGTCTGGTTTTAGGATTAAACATGTAGGCCACGGTTTTTTTGTTTTGCTGTCTTTTGCGTGTTCGGGATTTGGGTCGGTTTCCCGCAGCAAAACCATTCTTCTAAGGATTTGCTTCCTTATAAAAGAATTTGAACGGCCCACACTCTCGGAATGTTATTGAACCTTGGGATTATGGGACGCCTTCTTCCTTTTTTCTTTTGGCTTCCAAGACCTTCGACTGCATTTGTCTGTAATTTTTACTTCCCCAATGGTCAGATGCCCACGTTCTGAGGAAATGTGTCACGATTTTTTTCTTTTTCTTGGTTTCCAACAGCTGCTGTTGGAGATCGTGATGTTATTCTGTCATTCTGTTTGAATGGTTGACACAATTCACGATCGTGGGCGTTATTCGCTGAAATCGACTTAATACCAATTTTCAGGGTTGGTCAAAAGGAAGAAGAATCGGGATCGTGAATGGTGTTCAAGGTCTTTTGCTGTTGTTGGTGTGTTTGAATGAATTGTTTCGCAGGGAGTTGGTGGTCAATTAGGTGTTGCTTCCAGGCAACTTTCCCAGAATTAAACCTTGTTACCGTCTTTTGGAGCCTGTCACAAAAACAAAGGTCGATGGCACAATTTACATCCTGAGCAAATGGTACAGTTTATCACAGCGGAAATACAACTAAATGAAAAACCACCCTTAACTGTTACCAGTTATTATGGCAACTAAGGGGTATGAAGCACAGATGTCAATGTAACAATACCTAAATTTCTAGAAACCATTTTTAAAGTAAATCAACTCCAAACCTACAAGTACGGGAAACAGAACCAAATGAACTGGAAGTGTTTCCTATACACCCTGGGTTTTAGGCTTCTGGAGGCTGATACCATGAGATCATTGTAAGATTCAGAAGATCATGTTTAGTGCTGAATTGTAAAGGTTCAGGTTGTGTTTTGTGCTTTAGTGATGATACCGTGGATGATACCGTTCATTTTATTTATGTTACCGAAATCTGGATTTACTTACTTGACCTAGTTCAGGGGTTAGTTGTGTTAGAGACACCATGGATGGTTCTTGGGTATGGTTGGGGATAGTGACATTGCGGTTGAGACGTTTATTTAGAACTTTGGTTTAACCTTCCATCAGTTTTCTTCAGCCGTACTCATTCAAGTTTAGGCGGTGGGAGCTTAATTAAAGGTTGTTGGAATCAGCAGCGTTTCTATAATCATCTAAACTGTTATCCTTTTTGTCGCTGATTCGACTTTATCATTATATTTGAACTTTTCAGAACCAATACGTTCGAGAGCGCAAACATGCGAGACAGGATCTTGTTATCCAGCAACCGGGAATCTTCTCATAGGAAGAGAAAGTCAGTTAAGGGCATCGTCGACTTGCGGCATTAAAAAACAGGTACGTGGGCAATTGGAGTGTTTTATAAGTGCTTTCGCCTTCCTCTTGCCTTGCACCTGCACCTCATAGTCATAAAAAAATAAATTATTAATTGTTTTATGGTTTTTTTTTGTGCGTTCAGTTTTATAAACGACGAATTTTGCGATTGAATTTATTTTTAAATTCCAACGACCTTGCAAACAATGATTGGTAGGGGATTAGAGTTAAGCTTTCCAGAAGAAAGAGGAGAGAAAAAAATTTATTAAGATGTCACGAACTGAAAGAAAGATTTTTTTTTATGGGTTGTGAGCGCGACTTGGGCGGTGGGAAAGGCCACCCAGTTGTTATCGAAGTTGGGTTTCCTACCGATAAATGAAAGATGAGAAGTCGTTGCCGATTTCCGTTAATATCTGTCCGATTTTAAAACGTTTTTTATTCCATTTCTGTTTGGATTCAGGAGCGGTATTGTATAGTCTCGCATTTGGAAGGACCGAAAAAATGTTTTTGGTGCGATTCGAGGTACCACAATCGATATGACAAAACTCTAAGTCACAACATATCAAACATCGTAGATATATATCCGAGAGAGTAAGTGTTTCGAGTTTTGGAATAGACAGAGGTGATGGTAAGGGATTCGTCTGATAAGAGGAAACGTTTTGAATTTTCCAGGTTGGATCCTTGGTGGCAGTCGGAAAATGGAGTGGAAAATGTCACGATACAATTGGACATGGAAGCCGAGTTTCATTTCACTCATCTCGTCATTCATTTCAAAACCTTTCGACCCGCTGCCATGTTGATCGAAAGATCTCAAGATAAAGGACAAACGTGGCACGTGTATAGATATTTCGCTCACGATTGCCTTAAGGTTTTCGGTATGAAACCGGATATACCTAGGAGTTTGAGCGATGTCATTTGCGAGGAGAGGTATTCGTATGTGAATCCTTCGTCTGGTGGTGAGGTGAGTGAGATCATCTTCTACACCCCTTGGTTTTGGAATGATTTTAGTTGATTATTGTGGTCTGTTGTTTTAGTTGATATTCCGTGTGATTCCACCGAATATTCCAGTCGAGGATCCGTTCGCGCAAGAAGTTCAGGAACTTGTGAAGATGACGAATTTGAGAATCAATTTTACGAAATTGCACACGCTCGGAGATAATTTATTGGACAAGCGAGAAGAAATTCAGGTACCATAATCACAATACCTTCAACTACTACCTTAATGAATTAATTGGTAGTGCTATAATAATTATCCCGGACGTTACAGGAAAAATATTATTACGCCATCAATCACATGGTCGTGAGAGGTTCTTGCTCGTGCTACGGTCACGCAAGTAGGTGTCTTCCGTCGCCAGAAAAAGCGAACAGTTTCTACCCGCCGGATATGGTTCACGGACAGTGTGAATGCACTCACAATACAAAGGGTTACAATTGTAATGAATGTGAGGATTTTTATAATGATTTGCCATGGAAGCCGGCTTTTGGAAAATCGCAGAACGCGTGCAAAAGTAAGAAATCGAGAAAGAGAGACAGATTTGGTAGAGATGATTCGTCTGATTGATTTTGGTTTTTGATTTTTTTTGGTAGGATGTAATTGTAATAATCACGCGACGTCCTGTCACTTCGATTCTGCTGTTTTCGAGTTGACCGGAAACGTCACGGGAGGAGTCTGCGACAATTGCCAACACAACACTCAGGGCCGTAATTGTGAAGAGTGTATACCGTTCTATTTCCACGATCCTGCATACGATATACAGGATCCGAACGCGTGTCAGCGTAAGATTATTTTGAGATTTGGATTTGTTGGGAATTTGATTTCAGTCACCCTCCCGTTTTCCCAAAAAATAATTATCAGTGGATTTGTTACAGCTTGCGATTGCGATCCTAGAGGAGCTTTGGATGAGGGAATTTGCGATTCTCACACGGATCCAGGGAACGGATTGGAGTCGGGTCGTTGTCACTGCAAACCAAACGTCGACGGTCGGAGGTGCGATCGTTGTAAGGAAGGATATTGGAATTTTGACGAGCACAGTGCTGAAGGATGTCAGCGTAAGTCTCCATGAATCAATATTTTGGACGTCATGTCTCGAATGAGAGGTGTTAATTGTCTTCTTTTGGGTTTCAGCTTGTTCTTGTAATATGCATGGAACAATCGACAATCAGGGTTGTAATGTATACACCGGAGAGTGTACTTGTAAACGCTATGTGACCGGACGGGATTGTAATCAGTGTCTTCCTCAATACTGGGGTCTGTCAGAAGATCGAGATGGGTGTAAACCTTGTAACTGCGATCTTGGAGGCGCTTACGATAATGACTGCGACGTCATCACCGGACAGTGTCGGTGCAGGCCTCATGTTGTTGGGAGAACTTGCAATCAGCCGGAACAAAGTTACTTCACTGCTTTTCCTGATTTCTTGGTTTACGAAGCTGAACTATCGAAAGGTTCAGACGATGCTCAAGTAGTTATCTTAGAGCCAAACCGAGAGGGTAGGGGTAACATTTGGACGGGAACTGGTTATATGAGAACTTTCGAAGGATCTCAGTTGGAATTTGAAATAAACGACATAAAAACTCCTATGAAATACGATCTCGCTGTCAGATATTCACCACAGCTTCCCAACGGGTGGGACGACGTAAGAGTCACTGTGGAAGGCTTGACGCCGTTGGATCCGAACGGTCCTTGCGCTGACACAGTTTCCGATTACGAAACTCATCGATTGCACCTACCGGTGGAAAGCAGAAGCGCTCAGCTTCCGACTTCGCTTTGTCTCGAACCAGGGAAAACGTACAAAGTTCGACTTGAATTCCGTAAATATGATCCAGCCGTGGAAACACCATCCGCTTCAGTATTAATCGACTCTGTGAGTTTTTAGTCCATGCTTAGTGTCAACCTTAACACTATTTGTTCAGTTTGAAATGATTTTATTTATTTTTCAGATTGCTCTCCTTCCCCGTTACGACGAAATCGGGTTTTATAGAGGATCGCCAGAGAACGAAATCAATCACGACGAATTCAGGAGATATCGCTGCGGTGAGATATTCCAGTACGCGAGCAAGTTCCCCAGTCGACAAATCCCTAAAATTTGTCTTGGTCATTTGCAAAGTATCGGAGCTTACGTTCACGACGGCGCTTTTCAATGCGAATGTGATCCCACGGGTTCGAGATCTTACGAATGTGATCCGTTGGGAGGACAGTGCGATTGTAAACCGAACGTGGTGGGTCGTCGTTGCGATAGGTGCGCCCCTGGAACTTATGGATTCGGTCCTGAGGGTTGCATTGGTGAGAATTGAGTTTCACTTTTGAATGTCAAGTGAGAATTTTGAAGATTTTTGATTGATTGATTTATTTATTTTTAGCTTGCGATTGTAATTCTTTGGCGCTGGATAATTTCTGCGATCAGGTCACGGGTCAGTGTAAATGTCGACAACACACTTACGGTCGGGTTTGCGATCAGTGTCAAATCGGTTTCTGGAATTTTCCAAATTGTCAACGTTGCGAGTGTAACGGACACGCGGACACGTGCGATTCCAAAACGGGAGTCTGCATCTCTTGTAGAGACGCAACTTATGGAGATCGCTGCGATAGATGCATCGAAGGCTATTACGGAGATCCCAGACTGGGGATTGATATTCCGTGTCGACCTTGTCCTTGTCCTGGAAGTCACGATAGCGGTCATTCATTCGCTTCTAGATGCTTTTTGGATCCGAGAACGCAAGACGTCGTTTGCGAATGTCACACAGGATACGCCGGTAATTGATTTTAGTATATTTGTGGTACAATGATTCTGTTGTGTTTCACAAATGAATTATGTGGCGTTTCGATTCAGGTTCTCGATGTGATGTCTGTGCCGATAACTATTACGGAGATCCAGATATTCCTGGCGGCTCGTGCCAGGCTTGCAACTGCAGCAACAATGTCGATATAACAAGACCTGGGAATTGCGATCCGAAAACCGGATATTGTATTCAATGCCTGTTCAACACTGAAGGAGAACATTGCGAAATGTGTAAAGAAGGGTTCTACGGAGATGCGATCAACCAGCAATGTACAGGTGAGCCTATTTGATGTTAATTTGGCCTTTTGCTTTAAATTTTTACAAATTTTTAAATTTCCTGTTAAAAAAATTTTCAGAATGCGTTTGCGATCTTTTGGGAACTAACGGCACGGCTGGTCCTTGCGACAGAAACACCGGACAATGTCCCTGTTTACCAAACGTGATTGGATTGACGTGCGATACTTGCAAAGAGAATCATTGGAAAATTGCTAGCGGAAACGGTTGCGAACCTTGTGGCTGTGATCCTGTCGGGTCCTACAGCGAACAGTGTAATTATGTAAGTTCAAAGAAGTCTGTGGGAATCATTTTGACAACGTTTCTTTTGTGATTCGGTCTAAAATATTTTTTTGCATGTTTTCAGTTTGATGGTCAGTGTAATTGCGCCCCTGGTTTTGGGAGTAGGCGTTGTGATCAGTGTCAAGCGTTCTTCTGGGGAGATCCCAAAGTTCAATGTCATCGTAAGTTTTCGCCTTTCCGTTCTTTATTTCGTGTCTATTTGTTTTGTTGTACTTTCCGTCACTTTCATCTTCATTTACAGAATGCGAATGCGACGTGAACGGATCCGCGACCATGCAGTGTCACCGAAACAACGGAAGTTGTATTTGCTTAGAAGGGATCGGTGGATACAAATGCGATGAATGTGCTCGCGGTTATTTAGGCGTCGCTCCTGATTGTAGGTTCTGTGGGGAATGTTTCAAAAATTGGAACGACATCTTAGAAGATCTAATTGGTGAGTTTAGTTTAAAACTAGTTTGGTTGGGTTCGTTTAAAACGGTGATTTCACGTTTTTCGTTTTTGGATTTTCAGTTCAATCGGAAAAAGTAATTCTGTCAGCTTCTAACATAAAAAATGTCGGAGTCCAAGGAGCTTACACGCATAAATTTCTGGCGATGGAAAAGATACTAGACGACGTTCAGGAATTGCTCAAAAACACGAATATGTCAGCTCAGGAATTGGCGACGACAGAAAATTTGATATCACCTCTTAGAAAGAAGTTGATGGAGGCGGCGGAGAAGTTGAATAAAACGGTTGACACGTTGGAAACGACGGAACAACAGATCAAATGGGTGGATTTGGATCTGAACGATTTGAACACGCAGATGAATAATTTGCTAGAGGCTACCAAAGGACTCAAGGAAAACGCGACAAAACTTCAAGAAGCCAATGTTGAAGGTGCTCTGAATTTGACAAGAAAAGCTCAACAGCAGTCACAAGATGCCGAGATCAAAGCTATACAGATCGTCGAGAACGTGTTGGCCAATTCCGAAAGACAGTGCAAGAGGGCGATGACGTTGTATAATAGGTCGATAGACGAAGTAAATGCGATGCGAAATAATAACGAACGAACTCTCGCGACTTTGAGAAACCGGCTCGATGGTCTACAAGCAAAGATTCCCGAACTCAACGAAAAGGTACTCAAATCGTCGTGGATTCACGTCGAAGGTTAAGCAAACTTGAAGGGATTATGCTTAAAGAAACGATTGTTTTAGGTTTGCGGTAAAGCGGATATATGCGACGAAACATGTGGCGGTGCAGGTTGTGGAACCTGCGGTGGTATCTCTTGCGATTTGGGCGCCGTAACAAAGGCAAACGCTTCATTCGAACTCGTCAAGAAAGCCGATCAAGTCATCAAGGAAAAAGAAGGAAAAGCGGAGGAATTGCTGAGGGGAATAGCTCAAGCGAAGCAGGAAGCTGCCGCCGCCCGTAACGCATCGCTAGATGCTTTGATGACGGCGGAAAATGCTAAAAACGGATCTGAAAGAGCGATAAAGGAATCCTCGGAGTTCTTCGCGAATTTGGAAAAATTTTTCAGCACTCCGGGAGCTAAACCTGCCGACATAAGAGCAGCAGCTGAAGAGGTAGGAATGTGAATGGGTCATCAGGCAATCTTAGAACGCCATGTTTCTGGTTCTAATTTTTCCTTTCGTTTTACAGACTCTGCAGCTGGATATTCACCGAGAACCAGAACAAGTCAAAGAACTAGCATCTAAAATAAATAGTGCCGTCGCCAAGCTCACCAATATCGACGCCATTTTGGAGGAAACGAATCAAGATAAGGAAACGGCAAGTAACTTAAAACAAGAAGCCAACAAAGTGAAGTAAGTAAAATCTGACTAGAATCTACCTAGAAATCTAACTAAAACCATTGAAAGCAAAGATGTTTATTGCTGATAGCTTTCTAATCGCATTAAATTGTTTTATAGAAACGAGTCACAAAACATATTAAATGTTTTGGAGCGAGTGAACAAAGCTTTGGAAGAAGCTGAAGACGCTCAGCAAAAAGCAGGAGACGCCATTCAACTGGCAAATATCAACATAAACGCTGCCGAAGATGATTTAACTCAGGTAAGCATCAGAGAACGATGTCGAGATTTATGTTATCATTTGAGTGATGGTGCTGATTACGATGGCCATTGTTCCAGATCGCAAGTGAATCTAGCGATGCTCAGTCCAAAGCCAACGAGACTTTGAACACCGTGATGGAATTGAACGGCCGTTTGAACACTCTCAAACGTAGGTTCCTGAAGAATCAACTCAGCGCGGCAGAAATCACCGAAGAAGTGGAAGCGGTGTCAAAGGATGCCAACAACACTCTAGCAGAGGTTCGTTTTGTTCTCTTTGTGACGTCACATATGATTAGTTTCGTGGAAATGTGAGTCAATTAATTTTCTCTCGATTGACAGGTGATGAAGTTACAAGATCAGTATGGGGTCGCGGAAGAGAAACTGTTCAACAGAGCGGGGAAAAGTTACACGGCTAAGGAAAGAGCTCAAAGACTTTTCGACAGAGCCAGTCAATTATTTGTTAATACTAATGCCAAAGAAAAAGATTTAAAAGGTTTGTGCTGCAGTTTTAAATGTTTTATTGTTTTGTTTGGTTTCGTCAGTTAAAAAAATTTTTTTTGAACACTTTCAGACTTGGAAAAATGGTACGAGGAGAAGGACAAGATGTTCCAAGACTTAACCGCGGAAATGTCGGAATTGTCCGGCAAAATGGATGAATACATAATGAAGATCAGTAGTCGTTCCAAGCACTACAGCGAATGCGTTTCATAGTTTGTTTTAAAAATAGGTTCGAATAGCGTTTAAACACAAAAACCCCTAAAAAAAGTTTGTTTTGAAGAACCGGAAACAATTTCCAAAAGAGAATTAATTTTTATTATTTTCTCTGTCAAGTGCCAATGTGAAACTAGTGAGGCTAGAAGGTATTTCCCATTGTTTGATAGGATCTATGTATTTATTTTTTCGCATGCGTATAAATGTATAGGCACATATAAGATGCTTTTTCTATGTTTTGGTCAAACGTCACGCAGAAATATTTTCTATTTCTTATTTTTATTAAGAAAAATTCTTTAATTACCAGTGTTTATGTAGATACAGAGAAATTAGGATTAAGGAGATAAGATGACGATGATTATCGTTAAGCAGGATTTTTTTTTCTTAAAGATTGTTTTGCTGACGGAGGTGCTAAGGAAACTTAGTTCAGTTACCGATCGTTCGGTTTTTAAATTTAAATTTTCTCTTTGGTGGCCAAACTATGGTTTTGAAAACTACTGAAAGAAGGGGGGTGTTTGATACATCATCCTTAAAGCGCCTCCTCAGCAATTGCATTCCAGTCAAAATTATTTTTATATTAGTTTATCCCATCTTTGAGGGGATTTTCTCCCAGTTTTCAACACTTACAGATGAGTGGATAGAATGAAACTTTGCTTGGAAATACTTAATGAGTTCCTAATTAGTTAGATCTGTGCCATATAAAAGTTCTTATTGGTTTTTATGAAAGATTAATCGTTGATTCTGATTTTGTTTTGTAACGGATGTCCACTGCCATGAGTACCTTTCGTTAATCTCATTTTTTTTTCTTAGAAACGATTTTATAGAATCAGTTAACCAGAATAGAATTTTAGAGTTTTAGAATCCTGTTAAGTTTGTAATATGAAACTTAATGGATCTGTTTTATCATGAAAGGCTTAATAACAATTGGGGTTTTCTGGAAATCATTGCATTCCGTAGCATTCAGAGGATAAAAGAAACAAATATTCCACATGAATCGGTTTTGTTATTTTATAAAGTCGTTGTTGATCTCTGTTTACAATCTGTAGAGTAGAGTTTAAAAGTCAGTTCATAAACAATTCCAAAGCCTGATTACCAAAATCAAGTTTTTCTTTTTTGTTAATCCTTTGGGTACATTTGGTGTATTAGAATGTCTGGTGGATTCCTTTGATCAATCACTTATATGACTTTCTGATATCTCATTGAAACTAAGATAATATGAAAAATGCTTATTGTTGCTTATTTGAAAATGGTGTTTGTTGCAATATTCTGATGAATCTTTGGATGGGTTTAAAAACTCACTGATGACAGGAATAGAGGTTAGGGTGTCCCAAAATTAATGCAGGATTTGAATTAAATAGAAAACAGAAGCTTTTAGTTTCACAAAAATTTGGGATTGACATTTCCAGCAAGGTGAAAATGTGTTTCATTCCCTAGGATGATTTTGCTGGAAAAATCAGCCAAAATTTCATTAAATCCCTAAAGTTCTCTAATGTCTGAAATGTGACCTAATTGTTCTTCAATGTCAAATCGCTCTTTTTCTATCAAATTATTCAAATCTTGGGTTAATTTTGGAACAGCCTTTTAACCGTTTTCAATTTCCTACAAAGTTAAATGTACAAAGATTTAAAATAAATAAATAAATATGTACCCAAAGGCAAGATAGTAAAAACGCTGCAAATCAATTTAGTAATGTTTTTCGTTTAGCACTAGACTTACTAGTTTCGTTCTTGGTAACCCTTAAATGACGAAAGTTTTTTTTTTTAAATGCCCAATTTCGAATTTTTGTCGGTTGGTTAACGTAAGTCCGCCATATTGCCAAGTTTAGTTTTAATTATGAAATGTAGGTGGCGGTTTTGTCGAAAACAAATTTTTGCTCGTAACGGTTTTTTCATTTTTTGTGTTTTTGTTAAATTGTCATTGGTAATGAAGAATTTTGAAAAAGTTTATGGTTTTTTAGGAGTTTAAATGAAACTTAACGAAACGTTTCGTATCGTTAAAAACAAAACAGTTGGAGTCATATTATCGAGAATCTGCTTCAGGAAGAAAAACCGTTACAGTAAGTCGAATTCTTAACTTAAGGGTTATCAAAAGGAAGATTTTTATTTCTGAGTTCAATCAATAACCGTACCAAAGATTTTTTTTTATTAGAGATTTTAGATTTAAAATAGATTCAGTGAAGTGCCTTGTAGAATTATATGTATTGTTTTTTTTAACCCACCGAACTATATTTCTTTAAGAAGTTTAAATTTTTAGCATTTTTTTCTCATTCATTATGACCAAGTTGGGAAACCAAACAATCAAAACTGTTATTTTTTAACCAATATATTTGTTAACAATTTTGTTGTTATTAATAATAATATTTACTGCCTTAAATATTGTATCAAAGTGCCTTTATTGTCTGTTTAATAAAACACCTTTATGGCATTTCGAAAGAACAAAAGTGTGCTCAAATTATTTTTTAAAATTAATATTCTTGTAATTGTAATTCAGTGAAGTGCCTTATACCATTTAATTGGTTTGTATTGTTTTATCAGCTGAACTTGAATTTCATTGAAGAAGTAAATTACAAAATATTCTGAACAATCAAAAGTATTTTTCTCATTTCGAATGAGTATCTGGTTTATATTGAAGGTGTTGTTTCATTTAAAGCAGTATGTTCATTGTCTTGTTATTAAAATAATACCTAAGTATTGTTTCAGTGCCTTTGTTTTGTGTTTATCGAATACAACTCCTTGGTATCTCTGAAAATACAGAAATAAGTGGTTCTATTTTTTAACGAGAAGGTTTCTGCATTTTGCAATAATTGTTTGTATTACCTATTTGTGCAATTTTGAAATGAGCAATCAGTATGAAAATATTTTTAAATATGTCTCTGTTTTGATCAGTATAAAAATTTTTTTGACTGAAATAAAATAATTTTAAACATTTTTTTTATTGATTTATAATCACATGCAATAGTTTGTTAGGCCACCATGTTATTTTATTTTGAAATAAGTGCATGAATTGTTATTATAAAAAAAAATTTAATAAGACTCAGTTATTATTATTATTTTTTTGAAATTATGTTGTAATTAAGTTTTAAGTTTATTTATAGTTTTATCATTTTTACTAACAATTATTAGTAAACTCAAGGCCAAACTCCCCTTCTTTTCCTTTGTTTTTTTTTATTTGTATTTTCACTGCCAGTGTAAGACATAGTCTGTAATTTTTTTTTTAATAAAATGCTTTTGTTTGTAAATTTTAATTATTTTGTTGTTCTATAAATTTTGGATGGGGATGTTGGAGGAATTATGTCTAGCAGGTGTTAAATGAAAAACAAATGTTTTGTAGTCAAGGCAACAGGTTTTTCAGTTGAGAATGTAAATAACTGTTGTGGTGGTTGGATTTGGGTTTCAATTTTTTTAACAAAAGCCTCCGATCTTAGAATAATTTTTAGCTGTTTTTGTTTGAAACTTTTTCGATGGAGGTAAAAAAAATCTTTCCTCACATTTTTTGACATTTTTGAGAGTTTTGTCGACGTTCGGTTTTTTTATTTTCCAGAATAAAGAAAACTCTGATGTCGTAGAAAATGAAGTTGAATTACCGTTGCACAAAGTTTTTGTTGATCTCTCTTTGGAAAATGATCTCAAAAAAGAAGATATGGATTGGTTTAGGTCGAGGATTTGCCTGGAAGAGGAAGAAGTTAAAGAGGATAATTTAAAAGCTGAGTCAGGTTTGAAGAATTATTTGAATGATTGACTTTGGGTTTTGGGTTGTTTTACACATTTTTAATTAAACTCACACCCAGTTACAGTTTTCAAAACATTAAAAACAGCTTAGTTATTGAAGTTCAGTTTATTAAGTTAGTGTCGTATATCTCTCGGTCTGCGGTCCCTCCAATTCTTCCGCAGCATCCCTCCTCCAAAACCACTATGTCCCAAATGATATAGATCTCTTGGATCTTTAATGCTCTTGTCATAGCTCCACACTTTTACTTCTTCTCTAGTTTTCCTCTTTAATACCTTTGTGGTTCAATTTTATTTTCGCTTAGTCCTCATATCTTCTAATTTACCACAAAATTCTCTTCCTCCTGTTTCTGCTGTCTTTCTCATCTTCTAAACATATACTTCGTTTCCACTTTAACCTCTCCTCTCGATTTAAGTCATAACCATATCGTTTATCCGCTCCTGCGAGTAAGACACTGGTCTGTTCTCTAGGTACAACTTCTAACTACTTGTTTCATGCTTGGTATGAGGTGACAGTTAAGTTTTTTTTTGGGGGGGCGGGCCCATCAAAAACCATCACCTGTCTTCGAGGAAGGAATTATAGGTTGTTGGTATGATAGTTATGGGTTTGCTGAAGAACAGACCAAGGTCCAAGCCCTAGGAAAGTGGCAGTTGGGTAGAAGAGAGAAATTATTGGGCCATTCGAGGGTTTGGTAGCCATTTTTATCTGGTAGTTTCGTCGTTGTTTGTGCAGCCTCTACCTAAGCTCAGTTTTCGATTTCCCTACCTTCATCTTTTTGAGCTTAGATTAGCTTTAACAACTCTTAAGTTGGCACAATCAAACAAAAACGGATCAAATTCATTGACTTTTTTGTAGTGTTGAAAAAGGTGGAAATAATAACAGCCGAAGATTTGGGGAAACCTGATGAAAAACCGGAGAAACTATTTCTAAAGCTTAGCGAAACCAACACGATCTGGTTGCTCACTTTAGAAAGTTCGCACAGTCAAGAGGACCCCGATGATGCTGAGAAAGTTCGCAAAGAAAACGAAACATACCAGATGGTAATGAGAGAGATTTTCATTTTACTACCGGAAACCACTTATGGTCGACTGTTAATTACAACCTTTCGCTTATTTTAATTAGAAAAAGACGAAAATAGAATTAATTAGAAAGCGATGCATGGCCGACTCCCAGACTCCCACGAGAATAGAAAAATCTAAAGAAACCTTGACGACAGAGATTAACTTGAAAGATGCGTCTGTGTTCGCTTCTGAGTGGGATCTTTACGACACCTACAATTCTCTAGGTTTGTACAAAGTCTGAGTATATTTATAGATTTGTTCTTAAGCATTCAATTAACTGAAAAATTTTTCTGGTGAAAACGAAGATAAATTTGAAATGGCGCCTAATGGAAATTATTTCAAATGTGTGGATTCGAATGAAACGGACAAAAGGGACTTATCTCTTACGGTAAAGTAATTACTGTCTATTTATAGTTGTAACCGCAGTGCCCAACCACGAACTATACCCTGTCTATTGTAACTTTTGCCCGCATTGGGCATTGTGGAAGCAGCCGAAAATTGGTATGGCCCCCCTCTGATCGAATATTGGTTTATAAATTACCAGCAGGCATCCCAGAATTGTTTGCAGTTTATTTATCTATTTAGTGGTATAGTTTATCTGTATGAAACAGGAAGTGTGTTAGTATGTTCTGGAGAATAGTGTTGACTGATTTCAACCAAATTTTGCCTTCGAATTGTTTTTTCCCTTCTTTTCGACCCCCAAGAACAGTGTTGGTATACAGTCTGCTTGTTGGGCTCTGTGAAGCCTCTCATCTGTAGCCTGATCAAGTTGGAAGTAACCCATTTCAATCCCATTCACTATATGGCTAATTTCTCGTCATAGTCCTCCTACCTATTTCATAAGTAATGCACACTTAAAGACAAAATTCATCCCATAAATATTGCGTAAGCGACAAATGTGGGTCAATAGGTTAGGTTGACCCAAGGGGCGCAGTTATGGTGACGTCACAGGCAGGAGAGTGAGGTTGTGATGATTGTGGCAAGTAGTCGTGTGCATTATTTTTGAAGAATATATCGAGTTTTAGTAATCCGTTATTCTTTATTTGATCGACTCCTGACGATTGTCTGCTCTTACTGCATTCATTCAAACTCCCCTTTTCATAAGTAATGCACACTTTAAACTGTCCATTTGATAAGTGGGATTCCACTTCACAGAAAAAACGAATCCATTTCATAAGTAATGCACATTAACCCATGAATGATTTCCGGTTTTTTCCTCCTCGCTTATGTCGTAAGTAGTACAATTCAATACGTGATTTTAGGAAGGAATCGTTTCAAAAGTAATGCACACTCTTAGAAGTAGTCCATTTCATATTTAATGCACACTTTTATTTATCATTGTATTTAATTCATAAAAGGGATTATTGGAGAATCCTAAAAAATTTTTTAATTCCAGTTGCCTTTTCCATCAGAGCTGTCTTCCCGCCACCAGTCCAGCTCGGAACGGCTCACAGAAGAAAACGCTCCTGGAATATCTAAGAGTCTACACTTCAAATATGCTTCTCTAGTTGCAGAAAGACTTTTAGCATCCAACTGTCACCAACCAGAGCAACTCATCTTTAAGAAAAAAGTTAAAACAAGATGTGAGTTTCCTTGTGGGAAGTACTCTCCTCGTCCCAGAAATGTCTGGAATGAAATGGAGTAACCGTGTTTCACAAATTTTCCAGACGATGAAGATCCCACCTTGTACTCGTACAATATGGATTTGCTTTGGAATTTCAAAAAAGATTTTCAAAATCCACTCATGGTCACTGGCATGGACTGGAATCCTCTAAATCAGGTACGATTATCCTGTTTCGTTCACTCCGTACCTTACTGAAGATTAAATTAATTTAAAAACTCCAGGATCTCTTAGCCGTCGCCTATGGAGACTTAGAGTTCCAGAAAAATTCATCAGGATTGATTTGTGTTTGGTCGCCGAAGAATCCCCGTCAGCCAGAAAGACAATTCTTCTTCGAAGATTCCGTGACTTGTCTCCATTACTCGAAAACAAGGCCGAACGTATTGGCTGTTGGAACTCGTTCTGGAAATGTTTACGTCGTAGATGTCTCCAGTCAAAATGGAGCCGTGAGAACGTTAGCAAGGTTCGAGAACTTTCTTTGGGAGCCTTTGTAAGAGCAAAGAACATATCATCAATGTATCAAAATATTTTAGGGACGTCTCAAAGACCCATGCAGGACCCATTTGGAAGGTAGAATGGTTTCCGAGGAAGGAATTGATGGTTGAAAATGAAGAATTGCTTACCGTCGGAGAAAGCGGTGTGCTCATGTTATACTCATTCTCTATGGAGAAGAACTCTTCGGGTGAGAGTCTGATGAGTTAGGTTTTGGTTTTGCTGTATGTTACTGCTGTTACCAACAGTTTACCACGGATTGCAGCTATACTTGAGCTCGTTTATGTGACTTCTACTAGACGCCAACCGGAAGGATCTGCTCTGAAGAGGAGTAGTCGGTATCCTTTCAAAGAAGATTTGGTTTTTGACAAGAAGATATTTTCTGGGCTTTGGTTTTCCGTTTTTTCTGACGGGAATTTATGTTACATATCGACCAAAGAAGGCGTCCTCGTTAAGGTAAGGTGTCCTCTATCTTGGTTTGAAGTTTTCAGCTTGTTAAAACCTTCTGATACCTTTTACGTCTTGTTTAGTGTAATTTGAGGAATCCATCGATGACTGATGGAATTTTCTTAGCTCACAACGGACCCGTTTACGTCATCGAACATTCTCCGGTGACAGATTTGATTTATCTGACGTGTGGAGCCGATTGGAATATTAAAATATGGATGGAAGGAATCGAGACGCCTCTTATAACTCTTCAGAACAAGGTTTGAAAGGATTCTGTTGAATAGTGCTGTTGGTTGGATGATGTTTAAAATTTTGTTTTGTTCCTTTTCAGACGCCGGTTATGTCTGCTAGGTGGTCGCCTACTATTCCAACGTTAATAGTGTCTATCGGAGAGATGGAGGTTTGTTTGTGGGACATCGCTCGAAATGTTCTGTCCCCGATATCTGTTAAAAGTTTTGAAGGCTGTGAAAAACCTCTGACTTGTGTTCTGTTCTCTCTCAGTGGAATGGTTAGTACGTACACTTCAGTATTAGGGGTGGTTCAAATATACACTAACAGATTATTCGGGTGAATCATGATGTTTTAGCACAACAACTGCCATAAATATATCAACTACACAGTACTACCCTGTGACGTCACATCGCTTACTCCTATTTGCGCCGACTTAAACCCAATCTCGCTCATATGTTCCTAACAATCGTTTTATTTTCGTTTTTATTTCCAGAATCTCGTTGTAGGAGGACAAGACGGTTTGGTTCGGGTTATTCACTTATCCGAACTTCCGAGGATACCATTTCTTCAGGTACGACTTTATAGATCTAAGTAATCACACTCGTCACAGTAACAGCACGGCAGGTGTAGTAATCAAAACATGAATCTCATCCAATTCCGATTTCTTTTAATTTTAGAAAGAGGCTTTGATAGGTGCCATCAGAAGAGGACTCGTCAGGAACCAAGATGTTATTGGCAAATTCGAAAGAGCGATCGAACAACACAAAGACAAACTCAAAACGGAAGTGATTGTTTAAGAATGTTCAAAGGATTGGTTCTTTGAATGGGCGGACTCATGACCCTGAGTGTCTGTTACAAGGTAGGCTACTTTCTTTCATACTCATAGCTAATTTTGCCATGGAGGTGTTTGGCACGGACTTAATTAAAATTTTAATGACTACGCGAATGCAGAAGAGGATTAATGAGAGTTAGAGACAGAAAGACGAAACTGAGTAGCTTTTGAATGGATGTCTGAGGACTAGCTTTTGATTGTTGGATCGGGGAATTTTGTTTTTGGTTTTTCTTTCGTTGGCCCCTCGAGGAATCGTATAAAAATTAACTTATATTAAGATATACTAGAATGTGCATTTATTTATTTGTGTATGATAGTATAACTTGGAAGCAGATGAACCGATTTCCACGTGAAAGTGTGTAATATTTATGAAATGAGTTTTTTTAGACGCGTGCAGTTCTTACGAAACCTGTTATTCCTACAGTGCATTATTTATGAAATAAAAGAACTAATCTGGGGAGTCAATGAAGGAAACGTAACATTAAAGGGTGGATGACAATAAAGTTACTGATGACAGGACTCAGACTGATAGTATTTTTAACCTAAATTTTAGTAGTGTATGCAAAATTGACTTATAAATGGTTTCAGTTATTTCCATCTCATCTATACAAACATACTGTACGTGAGATATGTTGAGATAGGATGATAAGATAGGTCACTGCATAGTAATTATACTTCAGTACTATTGTAGTGACCCGTTGGGAGGAGTAGCGTAGTGGCTAAAGTTCCTGATTTGGACGCAATGGTCGTGAGTTCGAATCCTCCTCCCGCACCCTGTTATACCCAAAAAAAGGGTGAAAAACGGGATTAAAACCACCACCAATTTTGTAGTGACCCCACCAACAATTTTTGGGTTTGTTGTGAAGGTTAGCTCAATCTATTATCATCTAATCTAAACTAGTCTACCTAAATACGGTCCGGGGATATAGACACAGTAAAAGTTTCTTCTCCGCCAGGGGTATGTTCTAGCAATTTGTCACGAAACCGTGGGTATGGAGTAGACAGTCCATTTAGCTACACTATAAAATCCACCTCCGCACGTGTTAGGAATAATCACACACGATCACAACAACACCGAATTCTTTTAACACACCAACTATATCGCGAAGACGTGAAGCTTTCAAGCTTACACTTTTGCCAACAAAAAGATTCAATAAATAAATGAAAACACCAAACAAAAACTTTTAAACTTCAACTTTATATTAAAAATTAAACGACCTTCAATCAAGATCTTTCTTTACCGAAAACTATAATTTCTTTATTAACGCTAAATATTATCAATAAATAATGTTACTATGTACAGTAAAATTCGAAATTTTTTATTAATTCTATACAAATTACTAAACTTGACAAAAAAAAATTTAATTAAACTTTCTTTTAATTAGTTTTATTGATTTGGGCAAAACTTCTATTTTGGTCGAGGCATATACAACAAAAAATAATAATAACGAGGGATGACACGGGTGATAGGGACTGGCATAAGGCAAGAGGGCACGATTTCCAAAGGGCCTATACTCTCGATTTCAAAGTGATTGTCGTTTAATGAATCCTTTCTCCTTATCCATCCCACCGCCTTCTTCCTAAATCACCCCAGTCATCATATAAATTTTATCCCAAAAAGTTAACAAAATCGAATTTTGGGATTAACTGACACCCTGTACCGGATGCGACAACACAAAAATTAGCGAGTTCCTTAGCTCGAAAACTAAACATAGAAAAAAATTCTCAACTAATAATACATAACAAAAGAAGGGGAAAAAACATTTTCTTTGTTTTTCATACTGAAGCCGTTTTCCCTGTGGGAAAAATTATGTTTAGCTTATAGGATTGCTTTTGATAATTATTCAATTAACGAAACAGGAGCTGTCGCTCCTTCATCCCCCCCGTCCCCCACTGTAAACATCATTTGTTCTTATCCATCTGTGACATTATGTCACCCAATAAGTCGTAGCTTTCGTTTTCTTTCTTCACCACCTTTTTCTTGAGTTTCTTTAACTGAACGTCTCCCGTTTTCTCCTTGGACGGGACGGCGTTCTCCGGATGATGACTGTTCGCCTGAACGAACGTCGATTCTGGTAGGGAATTCGTCGAGGTTGAATCGGTGTTCGCCGTCGTCACCGCCTTCGAAGTCGGAGAGTTGACGGTGGGCTGAGCCGTAGGCGAAGGAACTTGATTGTAAAAACCTGCAAACGCCCCGTGTTTCCTGAGATCAAAATCATTCCGAGAAGAATTCGTTTCGTTATTTATGACGTCCGTCGACGCCTCTCTCTCGTCCGAACCGTTTTCGTCGAACGTTTCACTCGATTCCGGATATTTATTTACAATTTTACACTCTTTTTCGTCTGTTAAACTCGTTTCCTCTTTCACACTTAAACCGTTCGCTTGGCTTTTGTCACGTGATTGACTTTCGCTGGACGTTTCGGGACTTTTCCTTCCGTTCTCCACCACTCCCGGATCCGGGTTTTCTTCTTTTATTTTCTTGGCGGGTGAACGATCGGGCGAGTCTCCGTGTTTCCTTTTCAGATTCCCTTCTCTCTCGCCGTCTTTTTTATCTTCAGTCTTTACTTTGTGCGAACTGTCTCCGTTCGAAACGGACGATGACGACGACGAACCGTGCTCCCGGCTTTTCTCGTGTTTCCCACTACTACTACTGCTTCTCGACTTTGACGAGTCGTCGTGCCTCCTGTGCTTTGAACTTCCCTCGTGCCTCGACTCATCGCTGCTTCTCTTTCTCTCGTGTTTCGATTTCGGTGACCTCTCCCGACTTGATTTGTCTTTTTTCGAACTGAATTCCGAGTCTAGATTTTTAACTTCTTTTCGGTGATGACTCGAATGACCGTCTTGACTTCTGTGTTCCTTTTTCGAAGGAGTTCGCTCTCCGGAAGATCGCCGACTGTGAGAACTCTCCGATCTATCCGAAGTCTTTCGAGATTCTGAGTCGTGCTCTCGTTTGTTTCCACGATCCGTTGACGATCTTCTTTCGGCTGATCTAGACCTTTCGCGTTTCTTAGACGAACTGCTACTGCTACTACTACTGCTCTTTCTGTCCGAATCTCCGTTTCCTTCTTCGAATTCCTTCTTGATACTGTTGGTCTGAGGGCGCGGAGGGGGAGGTGGAAGAGGCACTGACTCCGATCTGTCTTTTTTGGGAGCTGAACGAGGCGACTGATGCTTGTGCAACTTCCTCGGAGAATGTTTGAAGGGTGAATACTCTCTAAGTCTATCACTTTTTTTAGGCGTCTTCAGTCCGGATTCCTGAAATGAATATGACTTTTAATCAGGTCTTCATTCTCGACACTATTAAAAAAGATTTTGTACCTGAAAGTGTCTACTTACTCCATTTGCAACTGCTGCCAACAATTCGTTCTCGCTCAATGGCGGACAATACACAGCGACGTTTTTCTTCTCATAGAAAACTTGGCCCTTGTTTATACCCGTCGGAGTGTGTAGGTTGGGAGCTCCGTGGACTGAAAAATACTCCCGATACCTGATATGCCAAGCTATAAGAAAAGAGAAAGCAGTTTAGGCACTGATTCCAACTCGAAGCCACTTAACAAACACCCACTCCTGATGTTTACACTCACCAACGCTGGCAACGCTGCTGATGGTTTGAAACTGATGAATTATTTTCCTCGGCAAGTAATAAACATCGTTGTCATGAAGCTGTATATGAGCATAACGAATTCCTTCACGTCTCATCGTGTTTAATTTGGACACCTGGAACGACATAACCCAAATTAAGCCAAATCCAAAACAGGCGGATCCAGTAAAGTCAGGAAACTCACCTCAATCCACTTTGTGCACTGAGTTTGAGGTGGTTCGTATAAGTCCAACATTAAAATCTCCAACAGCTCGCTGTAGTCCTGAGCGTGGAAGGCAACGACATCTTTAGTGGCTCGATTCCCGTGCTCCGGATGTCCGCAATTGACGGCTTTAAGGACACCTGAAGAATACAAACCGATTGTGAGTTTAACACCTTTAAGTAGGAGAGGGAAAAGAAGCCAGAAAAAAATTTCTTGGTTAGAGTTACTTGCCTACAGCTGCTGTCGGTGCAGTATTGCTTATACCGTAGTCGACTCCAACTTGATCGGCGTGGGCTTTGGTTCTATCCATGAATAGTGATTCCCTCGCTTCGCTGGATCTCGAACCCGCGATATATGCTAAATTATCTAGCTCGTTATTCCGCCTGAAAGAATTTTAAATTTATGCAAACAATGACTCTTGCGAAATGAACGAGCTCGATCATGAGTAGCCAATGGTCAAACCGGTCAAACTTACCTCTTCTTCGGTCTCGCGCTTTCTTTCAAAGCCTCATTGGCAGGTAACATTTGTTCACCAGGCCGAACCCAGAAAATCGGACCGTCGTTGGATTCTCTAGGATTGTCTGTTTGTACAACGGATAAAAAACTCCACGGCATAACCTGGACACAAAAGAAGGCACGAGAGATCATGAGCAAGCTATAATTGATCATCGGATGGGAAAAATCATTCAAAACACTCACCGGCTTCATGAAAGGACTTTGTTCCAAACGAGCCACGAAATCTGGAAAGTAAGCCCCCACTTCTTCGCCCAAAACACCACATATGCTTAACTGATCCAAAGGAGCATACCTGAACGTTCCGTTGGAATAAGTTTTATAAACCTGGAAGAAAGAAGGATTTGAAACAAATGTCGAACCAAAATCTTTCAGGAACAAAATGCAACTTATGATACGTACCTCATCTCTATATTGACTCATGGTGGTCGTGTGGTTGTCCCGACTTGCTAGAGAACCCGTTTTCACAGTTAAAGTCGGGTAATGGTCCGCCATATAGTCGACGAGATCAGGGAGGTAAGCAGCGGCTCCATGTACGATTCCCATCACGTGATAAGCGCATTCATTTTCATCCTCGCTGTAGGATAGCTGGAAACAAAGGAATTTTGTCAGAGAAACACGAAAATAGATCGAAAGTCATTTCTAAACGAGTCACGTGACTTACCTTTATGAAATCTATGGCGCATTCCTTCATCTGTTCCTCAGACAAATGACTTATCTCGTCCATGTAGAGGTGACAAACAGAAGCTCCGCCATTCCGATCCACTTCTATCCTGTAATACCGTCCGTACTTTAGGTTCGCCAATTGCGGATGTGGAACCCAGGGCACTCGAGTGAAGTAAGGATTCACTTCCTCCGTTTTATTTTGTAGGAGCTCGTAGGCTATCTCATGGGACGAACACTGAGTTTTGACGCTTTGAAACTTTTTCGATTTCTTAGAATGATGATGAGACTCGTGATGTCGAGATTTGCAGTGGCATTTCTCATCCGGTTTGTGATGACAGCTTCTAGACTTGCTTCTCGAATCTGATTTTGATTTATCTTCGCTTTTCCGACTACTGGAAACCTCACTGAAGATATCAAAACAAACGTTTCCGTTAATTCGTTGCAATGTTCACTTCAAACAACCACAAAATCAAGGTTTACCCACTTGCTTCGACTTGAGGAAGACGAACTCTTGTGTCTGTCATCTCTTGAATCTTTATATTTGTGACGAGATGATGATGAGGACGAAGATTGATGAGACCTCGACTGAGACTCATGCTTTCTTGAGGAAGACGACGACGACGACGATGATGATGAGACATGATTTAAAGATGTGGAATCATTCTTATCCCTAGATTTATTCTTATCCAAACTGGTATCATTTGGAGTTGACTCTAACGCTTTACTTTCTCACCATCCTCAGCCTGAAACAATCACACAACAGCATTATTTCTCAAACCCTATCATTATTTCATCACAATACCAATATTATACACAAACATACTACCAACCTTCACCTCGCTGATGATATCATTAGGTTTCTTTTCTTCTGGCTCACAACTTTCGGAATTATCTAACTTGACATCTTCCACTTCTCCATTGGCCTGCTCTTCATTCTTAACAGTAAATTTAGTTTCAGTCTGAGAGTCATCCTCAATATCAACAGTTGAATCATTACAAAGATCCACAGTTGATTCATCACAAAGGTTAATAAAACAATTGTCAATGTCTCCGTTAAATACTGAACCAATTTTATCTCCTCTAATATTACCATCAATACTGTTTGGGTGTGTAACACTGCTACTTCTATGAGAAAACTCAAACTTGTTCATAATTTGGTTACTCTTTATCACAGATGGACGATCATATTCAGATTTAATAACATCTGAAGGTGATTTCACATTTATTTCGTTGCCATTTGGCAAATCACTCATGTGCGAATTTACTTCTTCAAATGTTTCATCCACTTCCATTACACCGTTAATGATGTTTCCATATGAGATATAATTCACTTTATTTATTACTTGGGTCAATTTATACTGATTCTTTAATATGTAAAACAGGAAGAGTCTTAAACAAAAATAAATAATATTTAAACAGATCACATTGCGATTGAAATGTGTTTGACCAACGAGTTTGTCTCTCCTATGATTATTCTTAGCTATTTGCTGTCCTCCTCGAGATGTCAACAAATCAAATATGAATATGTGTTTTATGTTAAAAACATCTGAATCAAAACTCTGAAATAACTTCAAGCTACCAGATAACTGATTTGAGAAAATGTTTGTTTTCACACAACACCAGGGCACTTGTAAATCGTTTACAATTTGACTGGAACACGATAAATATAAACTGAATAAGAGATGCACAATCCCGGACTCGTAGTCTTCGAAGTTTTCTATGAAATCGCTGAATTCATATCCACGCAGTATTGAAAGTTTGGATGAGCAAGATGGCATGATAAAAACCAATACAGTTCACTTCTCCAATCCGTCGTGTCGAAGGATGTCGAATGACTATAAAAGTCACCCGCCTTCCACAACAATCCTGGAAATTAAATCGAATATTAGACTGCATTTAAAAAGGGATTATATGAGTTTTAAAAAACGGAGTTCGTGTGCACTTTTTTGAGTGACGATTTTGAACGGAAAACAAATTCGAAAAAAAGAAAACAAAATGATGCAAATGGCAGTTGAAAACATCAATTTGTGTACGGACGCCAATTTAGAATTGTTTCGCCGCATTAAAACTTAGACACAAGCAAAAAAGAGGGAGATACTTACTTTGGTCTTCGAAAGGTGCTTTAAGAGACCTTTCTAAATTCATATACACAAAGGAAAATCATAATAACAACATTAACATGCTTTTGTTAGAAGCGAACGTACGAAATTGGTTCGTGCAACATTTTACATCGAAAATGGCAGTCGCTTCGTCAGTGACATCATACGACAAAATTTCCCTGCACTCAAACCGGAAACGACGCAACACTGGCGCTCTCAAATGGTGAACATTCGTACTGATTGAAATTTTATTGATATGCCGAAAAATATATTTTTAATTCCGTTGACGAGATTATGTTGAAACGTTTCAGGTCGTAAAACAACATTAAATAAAACAATAACTTTCTTCCAGCGGTAACTATCTCTAAATCAATCGAACAAACTCAGACACAAAAATCTTTATGCTCTAACAGTTCCCAAAATGGCGGATAAATTTCAACGATTTGTAACCGTCTTCTACGTTCGAGGCTAGTCCTGAACTATTTTAAACCACACCATCAAATATACAAGTAATATTTACTCTTGAACCAGTGTACTGTACATGACACCACTTACACATTGAAAAAGAAAGGAAGAAACAAAAACAAGACAACATTTAAAAATTCAATAAGTTTATTAAGTAAATTTATGCGTTGAAAAATACATAATTGTGAAGAATAAATTTGTGTACCATAATTATTTAGAAAAAAAAAATTCTCACCCTACAGAAGTCAGTCGTTACAAATAATAATAAAAATAAATAAGAATAACCCTTAGATGTCAAAAGCTCAAAATTTTTATTAAAAAAAAATTACAAAATGAATTATTTTCATTAAAATAAAAATATAAAAGCAAGAAACAAAGCAGTTTGCCTTTAATTAGTCTTTGTTATGCATTTGACCCTAAATACTGTACTGAATTTTTAATGAGACAATTTAACAAGCAACAGAATTAAATTTATGACAAAAATTGCTAATCATTTAAGTCACAATAATTAGAGGGTATGCCAATTACAATTTTCTAAGTGAAAATTGTAAATTAAACCAAAATAAAAAAAAAATTCATTAAAAGCTGTAGCAACAAATCAGCTACAACTACAAAACTCTCTCATCCAACAATTATTTGGATAGTCGTTGTAGTGAGATAAAAACATCTTCCAAAGTGAGATAATCAAATTTACAAGGCGAAACTTCTAAAAAAAAATATTTAGCAAAACAAATAAGTGATGTGTGTATTCGATACATAACCAATAACGGTTATGTGATCCAAAAATCAGGCTTCAACTATCTCGTGCAAATATAAGAAGCGGAAAGACAACCAGATAATACTTTGAAATAAAAATGATAAAACTGATAAAAATTAAAAACGATACAAGGGTTTAAAAAGCTATTTGATAAAAAAAAGCGCCGCCATATTGAAATATTATCATCTTAAATGTTTAAAAAAAATGCCATTCGTGACAATTTCCACCGATCATTCATACACGAATGCATTTAACTCGCTTCTTATCTTTAATCCTAAGAGTTTTAAACATTTTCTTTTTAAATTTAATTTGTCCCTAAATTAAGGGACTTTGAATTTTCTTAATCCAAAATCAAAAGGTCGACATGATATGTGTATCCTATTTAAGGATATTAATGTCAAAATGTTGGGAGCGGGGGTGTATGATGGAGAGGGGGGATGTCATTTTCTAATTCTAAAGCACTGGTGATGTGTTTTAAAGAACAAAGAAGACAGACGAACCAGATTTGCTTTTCCTCATCTCAGGTGTCAAGGTTTTGTTTAGAGCCAAACACCCTGACTCTCTTTCAAAACCAAGACTCGAAATTTTGAAAAACGGTTTTATGGTTAGTCTTCTCCTTCTAAAAAAAAATTTGACACATTTTGTAAAGATAAAGACTCTAAACTTCCAAGTACGTTTGATGGTTCACATTAAGGCCCACCGGTTTGACGTTTGTCATTTAAATCAAAATTTCAGGAGATCATTCCTCGAGATCAAACCGTTTGGAAGACTTTTGAACCTTAGATCGAGGAATGATCTTCATTAATACCAAACTAATACAAATTCATTTTGATCATCTTTTATCTGTCAACTACTCATTAATAAATCTTTCACAATTGATTATGGTTCACCCTTAAATTTAAAAAATTTTTTGAAATCTAATTTTACAGTTTAATATATCACTCAGGCGGTTTTGAAATCAATTTAAAACTATATTTCGCTGCCGTTCCGTTTTTAAAATAATTTCTGTCTTGACAAATGGTTGAACTCTGGCCTACAAATAGTTTCAAATCACTGTTTATAAAGCATAATACCTGAATCATAAAAATTGATTCTGACAGTTTTATTTCAAGACGGCTGAACTTTTAAACAAAAACATTTCTTAGCATCCACAAGTCAAGACTAGCAAAAGTTTCCTCGAACCACTGGGTTTCTCAAAACAGTTCAACTATTTACAAACACCAATCAACATTCAAGTTAGTCAAAACAAAACCACTGGACTCAGTACTCCCTAGTTCCTCTCCATCCCAAAGTCCTACAGGCTATACAACTTCAAAACCGCCAGATGACAAAACTAATCAAAAACCTCAGAGACAATACTCCATCCACATAATTCATTTTAAGCATAATTTGAAAAATCTTTTGTCCAATTACATTTTGTAAACAAAACACAAATTTATCAGTAAATCAATTCATTAACTAATTAAAAACTAATTCATAATTCATTTTCCAAGTTTCCAAAAAAAGCATAATCAACCATTTAACCCTCTCCCACCCCCCAAAATTTATTATTAAAAATTAATTAAGTATACGATATCAATAAAATATTAATAAAAAATGATTTTTAAAGCTTTAACTCTTACATGTGCAACAATTTATTTACTTATTAACTAAAAACTAATATTCGCATACTACATAACGTACATATATACGGAATATATTTATATAAAACATAAATCTTAAAAGAATAATAAAAGGAAATATTGTTATAAATTTTTAATTTTAAAAGATGTCGGAGTGTTTCAAAATCCCCTGACTTGTTAAAATGGTTAAAAATATTTTAGTCTGAGGTTGAAAGAGTTACATACTAGTTCGTGAGGTAGGAAAATGATAATGAAACTCCGGATAAGAGTGAATGAAATGATGGCGGAAACATGACATACAGATGAAATAACCATATTCAAGGGGGATGATAAAACATGACAAAGCAGAAGACTGTACAAGGAGAAGGGATTACAGACAATTTGAAGTTTGGGGAGAAAGTAACAAACAAACGAGGTAGAATCGAAGGGAATGTAATAACTCTGTTGCTGACATAGGTTAAAAGTATGAAAACAACAGGAGTGAGGACGATATGAAATGGT
Organism: Columbicola columbae; assembly: GCA_016920875.1. Taxonomy (NCBI): domain Eukaryota; kingdom Metazoa; phylum Arthropoda; class Insecta; order Psocodea; family Philopteridae; genus Columbicola; species Columbicola columbae. Next base: position 13,243,490 of record JADMLL010000006.1, on the reverse strand, counting down.
AACAGAATCAGGGCTTGTAATAATGGACCCAACTGTAAGTAGTAAATCAAAGACTGTACAAAATCGGAAGTCGAAAATAAAATGTTAGCATCAATACAACATCGGATATAATACAGACACGGAAGACAATGTCGACAACAGTTCTCTCAAGAAATTTAATAAAACAATGAAAAGCTCATGAAAAGATGAAGGAAAGCGGTATTTACAAAAGCTGTATAATTTAACAAAAAAAAATTTACAAAAGTTTACAAAAGTCAAAAATAGGTTGAGTGCAAGGAAGAAAGAGTACAATGTTAGGTGGCGACCTAGTACTCAATAATTTTAACAATTTCAACGACCAGGGCCAATTATCCAAAATAAGAAAATAAAAATATAAATCACAACATATGCTAAACCTGATATAGTGTTCAAAAGGACCACGTGACCCAAGTCGCATTTGTCCCCCTACAAAGAAGCCTTCTTGAGATACCCTCCCACACAACCCTCTCGTACCACCTTTCAAGTGTTACAAGCCATCGAAGGATACTTAGACAGTTCCATGAGGAGTAGAGCTGTCGAGATATCAGAATCATCTTCCGTTTTTGGATATTTTCCTCTTGGCCCACCCTCTTCACGTTCTACCCATAATCTCTTAATACTGAAATCGGCTCTGGGGCCCCTTTTCGCCCTGTTTAAATCGTTGACATCTTCGAAATTGTTATTTTCAAAGCTTTGAATGAGATTTCGCTTTTTAAGGGAAATGCTTTCCCTTGAGAGGTAATAGTTCTCATCTACTGATTCTGGTGATGACTTGCACTGTCCGGAATGCATGAGTACGGTGGGACGTGATTCATTTAAGTTATAGCACTCGGAGTTTGGTGTTCGGCTTGGTTTGAATTCCGCTTCCTTCGAACGGAAACAGGTGATGGCGTTCGCGTTTGAATTAAATGAATGAACTGGAGATTTGAATGATTGAATTTGTGTCTCACCACCCCAAGAACATACATGACCATTAACTATAATTTTACACTCATTTTTAATACTACTTAAACATTCAGGTTCATATTTGGCTTTGGTTGTGGTTTGTAAAGCGACCAATGGCTTACCTTCATGCAACTGAACACTCGATTCCTTTTTGACATTAATCCCTTCTGTCAAGTCCTCATCCCAGTTGATCGGTTGAATGAAGTTGTATTCCCATTTGGTTGAGTCTTGGCAAGCCTCTCGAAGCCAACGTTTCTTCACTGGTTCCAGTTTAATAATTTCCATTTCGTTTGATTCAAACGTTGCGGGCGCGACATTTTTAAATTCTTCCTTTTCTAAATCTTTTGAACAGCCTGGTTTTGGATTGTACATTGATTCGGTGAAATTCCTTTTTGGAATGTCTTCAATACAAACTCCTGAGTTATTAACAATATCACCTAATTTCTTTCTTGGGCTAGCTGTTTTGGAATCTATTTCATCCAACAATTCCTTTCTTGCTTTGGTTTTCTTAGGAGATTCAGTGTTTTCCAAATCTTCTGATGAAGATGATGTTCTTTGTTTCTTTTCTCCCTTTCTGTTGTATGGCGTTTTCATTCTTTCTCTTTTGTACCTAAAAATGATTAATCAAACATAAATACTAGGGCTGGGTGGGAGTATATCACAAACAATGACTGAAATAATTTATTTTTACTTTTCCAGCCAGCGAAGACCTTCAACACTTTGTAATGGGCTCCCAATTGTTGTGAGACTGTCATCAACTTCACGAATGAGAGCTGCTGTCGGATGGATTGTGCAATGTCTGTTTGCATGCTTGAATCTTGCTCCACAACCAGCAACAGAACATTTAAATGGCCTTTCACCAGTATGTAATCGCTGATGAGTTTTTAAATGGCCACTTTGTGTGAAAGCTCTTGGGCATCCAGGATAATCACACACATATGGTTTCTCACCTACAAAAGATAAATTTTCATTAATTAACATCTGATAAATAAAAATGACACAACAGAAGTGTCTGGGTTCAAAACTACCTACCTGTATGTGTTCTCACATGGGTTTGCAGTGACTTCTCCCTTGGAAAAACTCTCATACAAAACCTACACTTAATAGCACTGGGAGAGGATGAACCTTCTTGGATCATTGTGTTAACAGCATCAGCTCGAGGTCGTCCTCTTTTGTTTTCCTTTATGCTCGACGTTTCACTCTCAGGTGATGGTATAAACTTATCCATTTTATAATTACTCTCTAAATTGAAAATACTGTTTGTTGGTAGAATGACACTGCCACTTTTCATCTCAACGGATTTATTCGACTTACAAAACACTGGTAATCGTATAAAGGAGACTGCAAAATGTGCTGAATTATTTTCCCGCGACTCCGGAGGGATGAGGTAAATTGGTTAGGTTGACATTAACACAATGAATGCTTAAATAAACCGAGCAATAATCCTAATTCCATAACTTAACGGAGCTCAGTAAACGTAAATGCGTTTACACGAATCGAATTAAATAATAAGAATTAAATTTTTAGCGTTTAAAAACCTTTAAAACCAACCGATTAAATAACGCCTCATACTTTTCCTGTCTATTTTTACGAGCCAAAATAGAGGACTCAAAGGATTGATGGAGCTATGTCAAAGGTGTATTTCCTTTGATTTATTACTCACAATTTCTTTAGAAAGATTAATTAAGTAATTGACAAAAATATTTATGAAATATAATTTAAAAATGCAATTAACCCTAAAAATTTTATTTTTCTTAAATTACAGAGGTTAAATTATAATTTAAAAGGTGAAATAAAATTCAAAGGTAATCGAACTCCTAGTTAGTAAAAAGACGACATGGCAATAGTCACTTTCCTCTTCCGGCGAGAGAGAGACGCCATTTTGCAGTTTTATACAGCTTTAATGGTGAATCGTTCTATAAAGGCTAAAGGTAGCCACAAATATCTTAGACATCCAACGTTATTAGTTGGAAAAATTTATCATGGAACAAGAGTACGTAATAGGGGTTGCCAATCGATATGCCCTATTTCTAGAAGAGAATACGCATGAAGAGGATCCGTACGAAATAATAAAAAACGCCGAGGCCGAAAAGACTAAGAAAAAAACTTTGAAGAGCGTTTCAGTTGAGTCGAAGGAAAACAAGGCAAAGCCGGATTTGAAGGGGAAAACGACATTACCTCCTGCCCGAAAAGCTCAAGGTATAAAAGAGACGCAAAATGTTAAAGCAAACGATGCCGGAGCTGTTAATAAACCCAAACCTCAAGGTGAGTTCATTTTATTTACATTCGGTTTTATCCTTGTGCGAATTAACCGGGTAAATGAAAAGTTGTAAGAAAACTATTGTAAAACGATTGGAGATATTCTCATATTTGTATAAAATCATTGTGGAGGACTTGAAATTGATAATTAATCAGTTTTATGCATCGCTTTAACTCATATTTAGTTATTTTCTCTCCTATGTGAAATTTCTTATAATGAATTTGATTATATTGCCTTTTTTGGTTTGAAAATTTTTGGGCTTTGGATTTTCAATTGGAGATTGCTTATAGTTGTTACCTCCACTTTAAATGGAAATTTGGTTGAGAGAGAATATATTCAAATAAGGTAGTCGTCGTAGTTTGAAACAAACAAAAAGAAAATTTTCTGCGTTGAAATTTTGAAATTGATATTTAAAATAAAAAGGCAAATTTGTTTCATTTCTTTATTATAAAAATAATAAACTCCATCAAGGGTAGAGACAAAGGGAGGGGATGTAAATTTTTTTTTATATTTAAATATCTCTGACTCAAAGTCGTGGGAGCTTTTGAAAATCGTGTCTTTTGAAATGGCTGCAGGATCGTTTGAGTTCTCAACAAATTCACACCAAATTCACAAAATAGTTAAAATAGCGTTATTTTTTGGGGTCACAGTTTGAATTGGAAATTTCAAAAATAAATAAATTCAAGGTTTTATTTTATTGTTAGTTATTTCCTTGTAATTTTTTCCCGGTCGGATGTTTGAAATTTTTTTTTTGAATCGTGTTTGGATTTTATACAGAAGACAAAATCAATTTCTTCAGGAAGGAAACGCTTCCAGGAATAAAAAAAAATTATTAGTCATCAATAAAGTGTAACAATATCCCTCTCAAATCGGTTGGTTTAAACTAGTTTAGTCTGATGTTATCTAGATGAGGAAATGCCCGCGAATTTTCCTTTCTTTTTGTGACCTAGATATTTTTCAAATTTTTTTTGCTTTCATTTTTGTATTTCCTCTCTTTTTTTTTGTTACAATTTCATTGATCTGTTTGCTTGAAAGTGATATAATTCATAAATAAAACCAAAAACGATCAAACAAAATTATTAATAACATAAAAAGTAAAGTTTGGGATGGCAAATGTATTCGTCTCAAAATCTTTTTTAGAAATTTTTCATGAAACGAGAGAACTCAAATAAAATGTTTTTGATATAAGTTCAACAAAAGCTCTTTCAATTTTGTTTTTCCTTTTTCTAAACACCCATCGTACATCATTCAGTGTTTTCATTACAACACATATGTCTGCACCGGTGTTATTAATTGAATAATAAAGTTCTTATTTTGATTATTGATACACGATATTTTGGTTTGGTATTTTGTTTATGGTGTATTTCTTTTGATTTGGATGTTATTTATTTATTTAAAGCTTTTTTATTATTTTTGTGTGTGTTTGAATGTTAAAGAATTTTTTTTTATATTGAAAGTGAGTAGAAACGAGTGAATGTCTGTTGTGTTTGTGTTGGGGTAAAAGGCCTTCAGTGTGTAATTTCACTTGTTATTATTTTATTTAAATTTTTCAAAAGGAAGACTGTGCAAAATAATTTTTTTACTAAGAGACAGAAAAGTTATTTCGAAGTTTTCACTAACATTTATTTTCTTCCTTAGTTCACTTGTGGAATTCCTTTGAATGATTATCGAAGTTCTAGGATAGGTTTTAAAAGAAGGCCTAACATAATTTTCTATTCTCATTAATGTTTTAAGGAAGTCTTTATGTAATCATTGCCTGAGGTATTATTAAACTTGATTTTCAAATACCATAAATGCAGACCAACTTGTTTAACTTATCAGTTTGTCTGTTTCTGTAATTTGGGTTTATGGTATGAATTGCAAAATTTTCTTGATTTTGATCTAATTGTAATTAGAACATGAACCCACGAAAAATCAGGTTTGTTTTTGTGGGGTGTTGATAGTACGTTCCCTTTGATTGCAATGCAGACCCTGATTTCCCCAAGAGAGAAGCTTTGTCCTTGCTTTCATCCTGAGACAATTTCCTCGAGAAGGTTTATCACAGGGGAGTTCTTGCCCAGGAACTTGGTTTCGATTTTCATCAATCCTTCGAAAAGGATGAAACCTTCGAAAAATTCATGAATATGACGTGGAAACATTTTTTAAAAAAATGTTTCTTGGAGATATAACTGAGGGATTAAATATTTATAAAAACCGGTGAATATCCCACTGAAGGCATTTTTTTGTAACCGCTGAGTTGTCTTGAAATTTTTAGGTGTGTTGTTTTGATGTTTAAGATGGCGGATTAAAGAACAGCAACAGCAACAACAACAACAATAATAGCAATGCCACCAACACGAACGCCAGCACCAGGCCTGCGGGACCGCGGAAATCAAATGAGAGGCCCCAAGGGGACCGGCCACCGGCGACAGGAGATGCTCCCACTCAGAGGACGGTGAAGTTTGCATCTGGAGAACCTCAGGGTGAACGAACAAACAATCGCAGACCAAGGGATGACAAAGCTCCTGGCGAAAGGTGAAATATTTGATGAGCACAACTTAAAGTCCGATTGGGGTTGAATATCTTGATTTACTGCATGTGTGGAAGGGTTGTTAAACCCCCCAAAAAATTTCCAAAGAGTTGAATTGGGTTTTTTAGTATTTCTGTGGGGAAGATAATGCAACTTGTTTGAAGTTTTGATTTATAAAAACGGAGACGTGCCCAGGAATCGTAATTTCCGCGAAGGTGACCGAGGATCGAAAGGACCGGACAACGAGAACGGACCGAGAGGACCGCGCAACGATGAAGGACGTCGAGGACCCAGGAGAGACGGCGACAGGCCTTTCCGCGGGGACCGAGATCGGAATAACGATCGACAAGGTGGCGACGGAGAAGGTAAACCACCGAGGAGAGAAAATCGAGAGGATTTCCAGGAGAGGACGTCGGATTTCCCGAGAGAGGGAACGGAAAACGGTGAAAGCAGGCCGGAGCGAAGACCGGGACCTCCGATGGGAAGGACAAAAGGAAGCAGACCAGAGCGCGGACCCGGAAGGAATTTCGATAACAGAGGCAAACGAGAATTTGACCGAAAATCTGGATCGGACAAGACGTGAGTTTTTGTAGTTTTTTGTCTCGAGAGAGGAGAAATGAGATGTTTTTGGCAGGCTGTCAACTTTAAATAAGTCGACCTAATTGCGGTATAATTTTGAGACAGATTTTTTGTTGTTGGCACATGACACAAATGTAGAAGGAATGGCGCTCCCCGAATCATATTTTATAGCTTTTTGAATATTTTCGAACCGGTGCGGAACGAGGGGGTGAACCGAATTTGGTCGCCACTCGAAAGACTCGTATCTCACCTTTTCACCTTTTTTTTTATTATTACATTTGGGCCGGTCTTTTTTTCTTTGTCGTGACTGTTCCTTTATTGTTTGTTTTTCTTTTCTGACTCAAGATTACTTTCTTTGGAATTTTACGAGTTTTCTTCCCTTCCTCTCTCAGTAACTCTTTACCCTCTTCTCTCCCCCTTAAGCACAGTCAACAAACTTTTTATTTCTTTCTTTCCTTCATTTCCTTCGTAACCATGGTGTCTTGTTTAGGGTTTATTGTAAATTGAAAACACCATGCGAAGCCGTAAATCTCTGGGGGATTTGACTTGTAATGGATTTATCCCTCTTATCTCCACCTTTACCTCCGGTCTTTGCATATAACAAGTTGAGTTCTTCATTTGCTTTGGTAGAGGATTTGAAATGTGTTTAGTTTAATACACTGCGATTAAAAAAATTTTTTTGGTTTGTTTTCTTTTAGTGGAGTGAAGGCAATGGACAAAAGAGAAGGAGGAGGAGCTCATAATTGGGGAAACCACAAGGATGACTTGGAGTGAGTAGTATTTGGATTTCGTTTGAGAGTTTGATTTTAATAGAGTTTGTAAGATATTGGAGGGATTTTTAATTGTCGTTCGTGATGTTTCCAGAGCTGTTAACAATCTAAACTCCACCAATGCGTCAGAAGAAAACGCTGATTGGGCGGAGGGTAAACAAATGTTTACGGAGGACGCTCCTAATGAAACAAAGTGAGTATTTAAAGTCGTGTTTTTGTTTTGTGTTTTCCATGGTCACAGATTGTTTTTTAATTTTTGTCTTGCCGGCCGTAGGGACGAAGAAAAAAATGTTGTCGATGAAGAAGTGGCTCCGCCCGTCGAAGAAGAACCCAAAGAACTCACGCTGGACGAATACCGAGCCCTCAGAGGCAAAAGAGAACTCCCACAATACAATATTCGAAAAGCTGGAGAAGGGGAGGATCTGACCCAGTGGAAGAACATGTACGAAATAAAAAAGAAGAAGGATTCAGAGGATCACGAAGAGGAAGAAGTAAATCCACCATTTTTAAATGATGTTTAGTGTCACACGTGTCACATATCGATCTTCTAACTTTTATTTTCTTTGTTTAGGAATTTGATGCAACGGAATGCACTCAAAGAGGAGCAAGGCAACGTCTTTTATTGGATATCGACATCACTTTTTCGGATTCTCGTCGTGGAATCCGAGGCGGACGCGGAGGACGTATGCCACGTGGAGGAATGAATGGAGGTATGGAAATCAGGATGGTAGTGGATGATTGTTTGAAAATGGTAGCGATTTGAAAGTAAAGCAAATTTCGTTTTGTGTCTTGATTATAGATAACAGACCTCGGCAGAGGGACGGACCGCGACGTGGTCAAAGAGAGGACAGGAATGAATATGGCGTAAGTGATTGGAAAGGGAATTTGAATTTATCGATAGCTCACGGTTCTGGAAGTAGAAATTTGAATTAATTCGTATGTTCATTTTCCAGGGCGGTCGTGATCGGGAATACCGCAACAATCGTCAAGCTGCTCCAAAAGTAGACGACGAACACGATTTCCCATCGCTTGGCTGAATCACGGCCAAAAAGTTATAATTCTTATTACTGTTACACCGAAAAGTAGGAATTTAAATTGACTGTTTATTTCTCTTTCTCTATTATCCTGTTTTGTTCCTTTCTCTCTCACCTACTCCCTCTTTCTGTTTTTCTTATCTCTTTCTGTACCTTCCTTTTAAAAAATCTTTTCATTTCTGTGGTTTCCTAATTAAACTAACTAAACTGCATTAGGATATTTTTGGTTTTTTGATTTTTCTTTTTTTGTCTGATCACAAACTTTTCTTTCATTTTGAGTTTGCTAGGAGGTATCGTAACATTTAAATATTGTTGAATTTTTCGAAAAAGAAATTGACAATTTTGTAAAGTAACGAAAAGTGAATGATTAAAATGTATAATTAAGAAAATAGGATGTTTCAAAATCTCTTTTAAATATTAATAGTATAAATAATAATATGAATTACATCAAACGGGTGACATATTTAATCTGTGATTTGGGTTTTGGTGTAATTTTTCCTTCTTTTTTTTCGTTTGTTTGGTTAGTTTTGTTTGTTTAAACTTAGATTCTTGACGATTCTTTTCTTTGTCTATTAATTGGCTTGCGTTGTGTGATCAGTATAATAGATTTTTTTTGTGCGTGATTCGAAAAAGAGGGAAGATAACCTAAAAGTTTTTTTATTGCACTGATCTCGCTCAATTTCGACTTTTTTTTCTCTAATTAATTAATTAATTAATCGATGATGAATTTAGAATTGTTTAAGCGATTGTAGTATTTAATAAGAGCACTCTTGTTTTCTTTCTGGGGTGTGGGGTTGGGGGTGGGGAGGGAGAATTTGGTATTATGTTCACCGTCGATGCTGAAACATCCTTAATGTTTGTTGTAAAAAACGATTTTTCAAAAAAGCTGTTTGGTAGCAATCGAATTTTTTTTTTTTAATGTATGTGTAAGTCGATTTAGAAAAATTTTCTCCAGTTTTAGTCGGTTCTGACTTGTTGTTGGGGTTGTATTGTTAAACGGTTTTGCGGTTTGGAGATTCGGAATCGATTTGAGAGAAGTGTGAGGTGATTCTTAACCGGAAGTTGATGTAGAGGTTATATTTTGATGGTTTGACCGATTTTTATTATAAAAATCCGTCTGGGTTACCTTTGTGCGTTTGAAGTGGGTTAGCAAAAGCTTTTTCCTATCGGTTGGTGTGCACGTCATTAAAAAACCGGTTAAGAGTCGCTGATTAGATGTCACGTGATCAGATTTTTAAAAAAAATAATTTGTAATTGGATTTGGTGGTGTGGAAATTTTTAATTAGATTTCTGGAAGTTTTGAAATGTGGTGTTTTAGAAATTTATATTTTTATATTGAGTGCGGTTTAGAGTTTTAACGTGTTTGTGATTCGTCGAAAGGCAACCTTGGGTTTGGCTGTAATTTTGGTGGGGGTGTCAGGAAAACTTTTGTAAAAGTCTTAGCGAGTGGTTGAGTTTTAATTTTAATTTTTTTGGCGTTTGAATAATTTAAGTTATTCAAATTTTATAAGTTTTTTGTTTGGTTATGTATCTTGAAATACATAATATCAGGACCGGTTCCAACTCCGGTCGAAACGAATGTAAATATTGTAGTGAGATTGTTGTCCTCCTCTTAAAGATGGTGCTCGGTTATGTTTGTTTTGGTTTTCTTTTGATTTGTGATTTTATTTTTAATTTCAACTTTTTAATTGTAGAGCAAGGTTGCCAACGTTTTGTTTTAAATTAGAAAGTTTTTAATTTCCTGTAGGTTGAGTCTGACTGACCTGAGCTACGGTTTTATGGAGATGTTTTAATATTTTGATAGACATCGAATGGATGCCTTTGTCTTTTGCTTCTACCACCACCAGTTGATATGTTCCTTCGGATGGATACCCTTAATTTGAAGAATAGCTATTTCGGGATTCGACAGGAGCGGAAATAGATTTATTTTAGACTTTGTATATTAAATGGGTCTTGAGTAACTGATCACGTGACTTGTTTTGTATTTAGTTGGGGTATAGTTTAAAGTTGTAATGGAGTTTTGTGTTTGTCGGGGGGTTGAACGCAACCGAAAGCTTTCTCACTTCTTTGTACGCTTTGTTTTTTGTAATTTGGGGGGGGTGGGGTGAGAACCAAAAACTGAGAAAATGTATAAACAAAAAATTCGTTTCGATTGAATTTATTTATTAATCTAATTGCGAAAGAAAAGTGATGCGGAAAAATTTTTTTTTGACCGTGATTAGCAACAAAGGACAAAAGTCGATTGCAAAATGAGAAAAGGTAAAAGGAATCACAAAGGAAAAAAAAATTTTTTTTCTAATATTATGTAGGAAACTATTTTGTAACATTGAAATGATAACTATTATTTGTTGTTACTCGGCGTTAACGACATATTACATTTGATGAAGAAATAAAAACTTTTTAATTATGGTTTTAATTAGCTGCAGTGGCGGCGCGTGTTTAGAATATAATAAATTTATTTTAAAAGAAATTTCTCTCTTAAGAAATGTAGTTCCTCTTTATAAATATGTATAAATGAAATTTTTTGTCGTTTTTTTTTTTGTCTCGAAGCGGAAGACGCGCTCGCCATTGCGTCACGCAATATTTAAAGCAATTTTTTAAAGGGTAATTTAAAGAAAAAATTAATTTTTTAGATGTTCATTTCGATTTAAAAACAAAAACAGAATTGTGTATTAGTGCCTCGTTAATAATGATAATTATTAATTATTATTATTATCACTATCATTTTTTTTTGGTAATTAGTAAAACAAGTTGTTGTGATAAGTGCCGGCGCCTGTTTTTTGTTTTTGTTTGTTTTTTGAGGGGAAAAATTTGGTTGGAATGGTTGATGCCGCCGACATATCCGCCGTTAACTGCAGTCGTTTCTGAGTTTTTCCCGTCGTATTTGCGATTTTCTTTTTGATCAAAGACTTGATTGATGGTGATTTTTTTTTTGTTTTTTTGTTTTGGTCGTGAAAGTTTGAATGATTCTTTCGAAGTGGTGCAACACTTAAAACGTACTTTTGATGGACTTGAAATTTAATAATTTTTTTTTTGGAAATTGTTTCGGAACTTCGGATTATTTTTGAACTAGTTGGAAAAGCTTAGTCTTCGAATTCTAAAAAAAATTGATTTTAATTATTATTATTATTTTTTTTTGTAGTCAGTATCTAACATTCTAAAGAAAAAATGTTTTTTTTTGAAATTTGGATTTGTTTTTTTGGTTGAGGGTTTTGTGTTATTGTGTTAACCACTTGGGTACCGATTGGGGAGAAATTGGGTTTCGAACATATTTCGATTTTGCTGTTGGTTGTTTGTTAACACTATGACATCCGCACGTGTAATACAAATTGTTTCGTGTCGGTGCCGGTGGAACTGACTCAAGCTGCCTGAGCACCAATATTTTAAATTCACAACATATGAACTTCAGTGGTAATCGTCCACTTGTGTAAATAAGTATAAGATCGCCAACGACGCATACGCAATAATTTCCGAATACGGCACCGGCACTCAGCCAATATATCATGGCACTACCGTGGGGTCACCGACGGTCAAATGATACTGTTTTCATGACCTACGGTGGGACCAGCGGACGTCATAATGTTAATCAAATATTAGATGATCCCGAAATCAGGTGAATGTATATAATTCCCGGCGATTATGAATAGCTATCGCAAATTTCGTTTTGTGATTGTGACGGATTACTAAGTATTTATCAAGTTTACCGGTTAGTTTATAAAATATCCAACTCGTAATGAGAGGTTTAATCAAAATTTGCTCAGTTGCTTGGCTTCTTTCATTTCTTGTGATGCATTTGCCGCTTTTTTTGGAAGGTTTGTTCACTGTTACTGGCTGCTTGGATTGCTTGCCTTATATCAGAAAAGTGACAGAAGTCAATCGTGAAAGGCAACGTTTATTAAACTTACCATTACGAGTGGGTGACGGTAAATGTGATAAATATTGATTAATCTGTGGCAGTTGTAAAATTTATTGGTGATTATGAATAATTGCCGAGTATTATATATATATTCGTCTGATTTATCACTTTTATTATAACTTATATACGAAATTACTTTCCGGTCCACATAATACTTAAAACATGGGTTCAAGGAACCGCAAAGACACAAACCACTAAAATTTTTGAGGGTGTAACGTCTTTCAAAACCATTTCATAAAATTTATTATTGATTTTTGAGGTTTTGGGCTTGGGGGGAGGAGATGGTCAGTGAAAAACAAAATTTATTTAAGTTACTATTTAGCTTTTGCAATAATGAATAAGAATCTGTCTTAGTTTGAATTTCGATGACGTCATCCGTAACTCATGTAAAACAAGTGGATGACGAGTTTCAGGTGTGAAGTGTACCCAAGGGGTTAAGATCCTTTGAAATTTCTGGTCTGTTAAGTTGACGGTTCATTGATTGTGGTTTTGGAAACCATTTTTGATTGATGACTAGTTTGTTTCTGGTTTTTTAACAAAATTTTTATTTTTATTTGGGGGTAGTTGGATCTGTACTAAGGTGTCTGAATTATGTCAGGTTTTTATTTTTCTACAAGGCGGTTATGAGTATTAGGTCGAATTGCGTTGAAGTTTTGCCGACTTTAATAAAGACGTCATTTCATAAATAATGCACGCAATTTTGTTGAATTTGTATCACTCAATTTGTAAATGATGGGTTTTTCGTAAGTAATGCACGGATTCATGAATAAACCAAATTATGAGTAATATGCAGTTTCATAAGAATTTATCCAAAAGTATTGCACATCACGACGTGATGAATTCTTATAATTCAGAGGTTCCTAAACTTTTTGGTGTCGTAGACCCGTTTCCATGTTTTTCGGTTTTGGGTAGACCCCCTACATACCTGATTTTGTAAATTTCTCACTGTAGTGAAGTAAATTTTTTACTTCATAACTACTTTATACGTTTATTTTTTTTATAAATTTGAACTTTTATTTATAATAAAATTTAAGAGGAAAGTCATTAAAATGAAGAAGGAACCTGTTGTTAGATTTCAGTTGATAAAGCCAAAATTATTATTAATATATAAATCAAAGGGCGAGTTTTAATTCGATTGTGCATTATTTATGAAATGGAAGTCGGATGGGAGGTGATAGTTGTCTACGATTCAACCTAATAGGTATTGAGTTATACTTTAAATGACTTTAACAGGCCAGAAATCGTTACTACCAAATAATGACTGGGAAAAAGGTCTTTAGTTCAACGAAAAAAAATTTTTCCGGTTGCTTCACATCGTTTCAGTAGAGCGGTCATGTGGTTCATCAAACCGCCTTATTGAGATGAGTTTTTGAGACCACTCACTGCCTTTGTGATTTAACCGAATAAGTTTGAGATTAGGTTCTCAACAAAAAGAAGAAGAAACGTATCTCCTTTCGCTGACATCTTGCAAGTTTCTCGGATACCACCAACAGGAACGAAAAATGGTCGTCGCCATTTATGAAGTGAGGAATCACAGAAGCTTAATTAAGCCTGTTTCTGTTTGCACGAGGATGAAACAGTCAATTGCGATGTTAATTGAAATTATTGTTGATTCACATTAAAAGCTCCCCCTCGAACCGGCCATTTTGGATTTTGTTTGTTTTTGTTAGGGTCGGATTAAGGTAAAATAATTTTTGAAACATGTAAGGGGTTTGTATTGTTTTGTATGTACACTTACATTGCCATCTTATAACCTAAAAATTAGTAATAATATTAAAAAATTTGAGGCCTATATACGTAAAGATAGTGGGCAGCTGCTCAGCCTTTTGTGAGGCTTTGAGAATGGAGGGAAAGTCGCTTTCCCGACATTCGAAAGTGGAGAACTTTCGGAACACAGAAATCTCAAATTGAGAGCTTTTGAATTTGTTATCTCCTTTAAAATATCTTTCTATAATTCTCACGCAGCACTCACAAAAATCAATTTTAATTTTTCCTTTTTTGTAATAACCAATAAATGTTTATAAATAGAGACGCGGACTCGTAGCAAAAGTGTTACTTTCCCGACAAATCTGCAGCTTCCGCTTGCATTTTACTACGTAGCGTGGCCACGTCGTCGTCGATTCTCACCAGCAGACGGATTTTCTGAAACGAAGTAATTTTTTAAAATTATATTTTAAACTTCTTTTATGATTATGGTTGGTTTGTCATGTGTGAAAGAATGGAGGGAACTCGTTTTGGGGATTTGATTAACCCGTCTTGGTTTCAGTTCATGATTTTGACTAATTTCCATTTTCTCAGTGTTTTGAAGATGAAATCCGACCACCACCATTGAGGGAAACCCGAAACTAAGGCAATTTACTTGAAATAGTTTTGATAACTCACAGTTCGGAAATCTCCTGGTGTTTTATACCAAAGCCAGACCATGTAGCCTGGAATGCATAACATGGAAGATAAGCCGGTGACCCAACCTAAGAGATGACTCCATAAAGGATATTCATAGTCCATGTATTTGATTGGAGTCCATTGTACTAAGTTGAATATGAACACACTCTAAAAACAGGTAAAAGAATAAAACGATCAGCTATCCCAATTCAAGAAGGTAAGTGGTAACCAAACAATGAAAACTCACAATGCAGATGAATGGACATGTGAACACCCAGCAAAACTTCCACCAAGCAATCGGATAATATCCAATCATTTCTTTGATGCCATCGTAGAAACGGTTAACACCAAACGCCCACGATATGGACACACATTCGAAGAATATCAGGAATAATAAGCAGAAACCGCTTACTGCGTACGAATCTAATATTTGAAACACGTACATTCCTCCCTACGCATAAAAATAAAACAGTCAAAACGATTTTCAAGCTTAATGAGATGGTTCGCCATGAAGATAACTACTTTTATCTGTAAATAAACTACAAAGGAGCGTAACTACAAAAAATTTTCATCAATCCGATGGATAAATTTAAACAAGTGTTCGAAATTCCCATCCCATAGAGTAATCATAGAAACCGGAAACGGTTTTTGCAAAGCTGGACGTGACGTTTATTTTATTTCGACCAATCAGAGAGCTCGTACCGTCGATCGTCTCTTGTCGGTTACAAAACGTTCGAAGTGGTTTGTTTGTATTATCAGAATGATGGTTTTTGGTTTTTTAATCCCCTTCTGACGGTGTTTAATTGTTTTTATAGGTTTTAATCTTTTGTTTTGATGCTTTTTAAAATGTGCTGACTTGTTTTGTAAAATAATCCTCATTTTTAGTCGGGAGGAATGGTTGCCCTTCACACTCCACATGGCGAGGTGTAAGATTAATGGTTTTTTCCTTTTATTGTTTTATTTATTCATTGATACGTGTCTGTAATGACCTAATTGTCTTGTTTAATTATTGTTTTGTTTCTTTAGATATGGAAACAAGAAATTTTTGGTTTGATTTTGGTCATTTACGTGAATGACATTTGGATTGGTTTTTGTGAGGTGTAGTCAACGTATAATTAAAGAATAGCGAGGAATGTGACATGAGTTTCTATGCGTATTTCAAAACTATAATCAAGTTTGTATTGAGATTTTGAGGAGTATATACCTGAGATATGCAGGATAATCCTATGATGTAAGATAAGACGCATACGATGGCTATGAAGATTTCTTTCTTACGCCTTAAAAGCAGAGGCCATTCGTCCACCATTGCGGTGACGAAACCCTCCATCGTACAAAACTGTAAGAAATTTTTAATTTAGATTTCTCTCTCAAAAAAAGTTCCTTTTATTCTATAGTGAAGTGTACGAAAATTACCTGCGAATCTAAACCGATTAGAAGTAGCATAAAAAAGAATAAACAGGACCATATCGGAGAGCCCGGAAGTTGCAGAACTGCTGATGGATACGCTAAGAATGCCAAACCCGGTCCTGATACCGCAACTTCCGAAACCGGTTTCTGTTGTTCGTGAGCCATGAAACCGACCACGGAGAATATGACGAAGCCCGCAAACATGCTCGTACTTGAATTTACCGAACAGACTATGAGGGCATCTCTGGAAAATGATTTTTGTGTTAGAATTTGTATTTGGTTGGTTGGTAAAGAACTCTGGTACTCACTTGTACACGTTATTTGTGAATTTGTTGTAACTTCCGAGAGCTACTAGAGTTCCAAGTCCTAAACCGTAGGAAAAGAAGATTTGCGTAACGGCGTCGATCCAAACCTTGAAAATAAATTTTTTGGGGGGTTTTAAATTTTGTTTTTGCTCATTTTTATGTCTCAAATAACAATATTTCGGTTTTTACCTGACTTTCTCTTAGTTTTGATAGATTCGGCATGATGTAGAATCTTATACCCTCTCCAGCTCCGGGTAGTGTGATTCCTCGGATAAGCAGAACCGTGAGAAGAACATAAGGAAGAGGGCAGTAAAGTAGACAACCTATAAAAGTCAAATTTCTTGAAACAAAACCACTACGGATTTTTGTGCGTGAAGGACTCAAGTCAGAGCCAGTAATTGTGATGTGAGTTTCCACTTCTCTTACTTACTTTACCCGTCCATTTGACTCCTTTCCATATACAGAAGTAGCAGAGTATCCAAACCAATAGAAGAGTTCCAGCTAGTTCCCATCTGATGTTTCCAATATGTTCGATACCCGATGAGATCTGCAAAGCTCGTCGTCTATAATGGAAATTTATTTTTGTCTTTTTTAGTCAAAAAGAAAAAAAAGAAAAATTAAAAATCAAATCCGAAACCTAAATGAGGCAAAATCAGGTTTCTCATGTTTCCAACGACCCCACTTACTCCCAGAATTCTTTGACCGGATCCGTCATTTCTCTAAGAGTGAAGTTGTATTGATTGACTCGGCACATTTTGGTGGCGGCTCCGTCGATGTAAGTATCCCAACAGAGAAGATTTTTTCGATCGTAGGGGTTGACGCAATTGGGAGTGTTCCAGTAATTGTTGCAGGTACGCCAAGGTACATCTAAAACGGTAATGATTTTATGGCGTTATATGAAAATGGCGACATGATAAAATAACCTTAGAAATTTGTTTTTTGGTTAATTTGGGGGGATTCTTTTTATGCAATGGAAAGAAGCTAAATTAACATTAATTGCAATTAATGATAATTTCAATAATCGTCGAAATGGGAATTTTATTGAAAAATGACATGGTTGCTTATTAATTTACCCTTTTGGCTATTCGTAAATGAATTATGCATTTGGAGCTTTTTTTTTTTAAGACGAAACGCAATTTTTGGCTCGGCTCATTTTACCCAGAACGTCTCTAAAAAAGGAAATTTTAACTTTGGATTAAATTTAAATTTAATTTTTTTTTGTTCTTAGGTTCCACAAGAAAATTTCTATCACAATCCAGAAGATTACAAAAGTAGTTCAATATAACCAGTTAACTTCCGGTTTCAACATAATGTTCAGTAACCTCAGCTTCATACAACAACTTCATCCTCGATTTTCCGAAGTTGTGAGTGTATGATTGTCTTAACTTTGAGGATGAGCCTTTCATATTATTTGTATTTTGCCAGGAGCTTTTCACCTAAAAATTTTCAGTGTTGACAGTCAACAACTAGTTGACAGGAAGTTGAGACTCATATCACACAAAAATGGATGAGAAAAAGACATTCAGGAATCAAATTCGAAATTTGTATGAACGTTTTGTTCACAATTCTAGACACTGAGAGGGAGTTAAAGTTAGAATGTAGTTCTGTCTTCATTTGGTTTTATAATACGTTTTTGAGTTTGGTTATAAAAAATTGTTTTTGAAACTCTTTCCCTCCAAAAGAAACCGGATACATTGAATTTTTATTATAAAATTACACTTTTATTGAATGATATACATAAATTTTATTACGACGAGAGGGAAATTCCCTTTTTTTATGCGTTTATTATCGTTTGAAATTTTTCTTTCCTCCCTTTTTATAATTTCTCGGCTTGAAGATAGGAAAATTTTCGGTTGAAAAGCTCCTTAAAAAAAGGTTTAGAATCTATTTCCGTTTGCAAGCTTCGATAAAGAAGCTTGTGGTTTTAGCAGAGATGCAGTGGGTGTGGTTAAAGTTATTTTAAAACCGGAAATGAATTTTTCGGATGGCAGAACTTTTTTAATTCTTTGAAGGTATGTCAGACAACTTGTTGGAAAAGTTTGTGATGTTGAGGTTCGTGGTTGGGTTCATGCGTTTAAGTTTAATCGGGTGTTTCAGAAGCATGATAGGTTGATGTTGGGCGTTAGGATTGGGTTATTGATATTTGATGGGGTCCTGCAAGCCTGAAAATGATTGTGCTGGTAGTATGATAGTGATGTTGTTTAGAGGCAATAGGTTGTCTTAGAGGATGGGTATGTGGGTTGTGTTCGGAGGTGTAGAATGATTGTTGTGTCGGTAGGACGGAAGGAGGTCAAAGTCATTTGAGAATTTTGCTGATTTTTATTGATTTCTGTCAATAACTTACCCGTTCTCATGGACATGAAGAAATAGAAAATTGCCCAGGCTAAGATGACGATGTAATAAATGTTCATCCAGCAAGACATGACGGCGGCGGCGTAGCCAATTCCCTTGAATATGGGTGCGATTCGAAACACTCCGAGGCCTCCTATAGTCAACATCTGACCCATGGCAAGTTCCATGAAAAACATTGGAATTCCAGCGAGGAACAAAGTCATAAAATACGGAATCAAAAACGCACCACCACCGTTCTTGTAACATAAATACGGAAATCTCCACACGTTTCCGAGACCGATGGCTAAACCGACCACTGATAATATAAAGTCTAACTTGCTGCCCCATGTCCCGCGATCTGGCATATCTCCCTTCGGGTTGCTTGAAACCGGATCCGCGTTATATTGATTCAGTTCGAGAGACAGGTGGTGCTTCTCGTTGGGCAAACAGCTCTCCTTGGGTTCCGTCATTGTTGCTTCGATCTAATCCGGACTGGTCGTTAAATGAAGATCATATCAAGTTGAGAAAAAAATTTTTGCAAAAATGTGCATGAGCCTCCTGAAATCGTTTCGTGGCACATAAATCATGTGAAGTTTAAAGAGGCGGCGGGAGGAGGAACATGTCCGAAGAGATAAATCTTAATGATGGAATGCAGATATGACATAAAAGCTTTTTTTGATACATTTTTGGCGGTAACTTTTAAATTAAGCCTAATTAGTTTAAATTGTCTAAATGTGTTTTGCTCAAGGTCTGCTCGCTGACCTAGGCTTTGGTGTCTTTTTCCTTTAAGTTTGGTCGCAAAGCTAAGTCTCAGTTCGAATCTAAGACGTTTGGTCAAGGCCCTTTAGTCAAGTTGCTATGTTTTGTCTCTTCCTATACATGTTCATATTGATCTTCTCGTAATCAGAATTCGAAGTCATCAGAACTCTGCCAAGTTCGTGGGAATTTAGTATGAATTGAGACGCATGGGCCGTTTGAAAAGGGAAATGATTGAAGACATTATTGACCTCTTGTTAAAGACGAAACTGTATCGATATGCGACAGACTTAAATGCATCGCGGTGGGTCCTTTGATCAGTCGTAAATTTAATTCCGTTCTAGTCAGTGACGTTTTAAGTGTTGAATTTGGTCAATGACAAGAAGTACGAAAGTTAAAATACTTCGACAGGGGTTTGACTAAGGAACTTGATGACCTAAAGTTGAAACTGATAGTTATTTGAACCACGACTAAATAATTTTTAGGTCAGCAATAGCGTCTGAGCTATCTAAACTTGAGCCACCGATGACATGGTCCCAAGCGAAGTGCTTAACGCGCAACAGGGACAAGTGGAGGACGTTTGTTGCTGCCCTATGTGCTCCTAGGCACGATATATATATAATAATTTTATGTCACAGAATTGACAAGAATCAATGTTACAATTACTCAACCCATAAACCATTGACAACCAAAGTGTAGTTAACCGTAATCGCTCTTTTTGTTTTCAGGGGTTTGTGGTCGTTGACTGGAATGCAGAATAAGCACCTACATTTGGAAACAATTATTGTTCATGAGGACTACCTATTTCTGGTAAGTTATCCCTCAGTTTTTATTGATTAGTTTATGTAATACTAATTATTGAGGATTGATTAATCCCACACATGTGTAAATATGGGTCACTTCATGCAAATCAGTCCAAAAGTTAGTTGAGTATTTTATTAACCTGTATGCTGTATTGTTTATATAATGAACTGGATGTTCTCCACCTGGGTAAGCCTGTTTCTCCAGCGCTCTGCTTTACCTCTCCTTCACCTTTTCTACCATTATTCTACACACAAACCTTTCTCCAAGACTCATAATCTTTGCTGTATTTCTGGTCTGTGAATTGAGAAGAATTAAAACAACTAGATAGTCACCGAATCCCAGACAAGATCTCTTTCAACCGAGACTCGACAGCATAAATAAAAGTCGGGAGAAACTAACTTAGGAGGTAACTAAATCCGTGTAGCGCATGCTTCTTCACTTCTTTAGGCTTCAGGTACTTGGATGCTCAGGGGAACAGAAACGAAAACGCCAACACAAACTGGCAAGAACGTAGTCAGAAGAGGGAAAGAAATCAGACCAGAATACAGAGAAATGGTTGAAAGTAATGTGATCCCAAGATGGCCTGATAGAAAAGGAAAAACTGGATGTTCAACTTGAACTTGAGTCATGATAGATCAAAGTGGGTGCTTGTACTTATTATACTGAGTTCACAACCGAAATCGTTAAATTCTCAAATAGCAGAAGAACCAGTATTTATAAACGAGTACCTTGAATTCTGTCAGCTTATAAGAAGTTTGAAGGTTTGGATTCATCAGCTCTCCTGTATATAAGTTTTGTTTTACAAACTTGTCAAAACATCCAGAAACAGGAGAAATGGATTCGATGGGTGATTTCAACGAAGCCAAAAGTTTTAGGGCTGAAGTAACTCTTTTTAAACCGGAAATGGTTTGTTCGAACTTATCAAACGTTTCAGTCTCCTGTATGGGACTGAAAATTGGCTTGTGGGGTATCTGTCTACACCCTGAAAATTGCCTCTAAAGTTTTTGAAAAGTTTGAATTTAATATTGTCGCGTGTGTTTCGTTTACTACTGTACGTCTAATGTGACCGTAACCCATTTAATGTTCATTATAGTGCTCATCAGCTTAGCTTATACTCATCAAATTAAAACTGAAGCCGATTTAAGCCCCAATTATAAACTTTTCGATTGGTATTCGATTCGGTTAACTTGGGGGCGAGCTTTAAAACCAAACAGACTAAAACCAAAGCTTTTGTAATCGAGCCAATCAGCTCGAAATATTTTGGCGGGAATTTTATATTTTTCAAACTTAACTCAAATCCAGCCGACTTATTTGAAATCAGTATTCCCCAATACTTACAGACTTTTTATATTAAAAATCATAGGTTTTTGTATTTTATTGTGGCTGTTGAGTATTTTTTTGAAAGGGTGATGATGCTGGACCTACCTTTCCCAGACTTAACAGGCTGTTGGGTTGGTAAAATTTTTAACGAGAGGTTTAGTAAGCAATTTATGCCAGACATCAAAACTGTTTAACTGGAAACTTATGATAATACAAACCCAGACTAAGACGAAAAGAAGATGTAGTATGTAGAAGTTATTATCTAAACAGATAAAAATGAAAGGAAAAATATAAATTATCCTCACTTTGCGTAATCCTCACTAAAAAGTTCTGTCCACACTCGTAGTTTTGTTATTAACAGTTAAATAAATAATTTTTTGAGTTCGTCAAGAAACTTTTTTCGCGAAACTTTGAAAAAAGAAAATTATTTATTTATATTTGGACGAAACTATCCGCGGAGTTCACTTGTTCGACCGTGATTTTCCCCGGAGAGCGACGCCGTTAACAGTGAAATGCAGCATCCGGAATAAACCCAAGTCCTAAAGGTCCTGTGCTTTCAATAAATGGACCTTCGGGCAAGGAGGAACCATCTTCTGGTTTAAAAGCTTTCAAAAGCTCTCGCTTATCGTCGCCTCGTTTGTTGTATTATCACACTCGTCCTGTTGCCTCTGCTGTCGTGCTGTTTTAAATGATCCTTTTGAGGGTGAATGTTGTGGTGTGTTGATTTGGGTGGATTTCGATTTATTTTGGGAGATATTGTAACGAAATCAGCGGTCTCGGATGAGCATTCTTATCAAAATGGTTGAGGTAAGGAAGACCTCCTCCTACGGGTTTCGGGTCATGGTTTCTTCCTACTTCATTCATCCGTGTCCTTGAGATGGGACATTTTCCGTTCGAAAGCCCACGGACGACGTTTTATGAGGGAAAATTTCCATATCCCGGGTCCACCCACGCGTTCAAATCATTCTGATTGCGAGTTATAACGTTATTGCGGGAAACGAGTATAGTCGTAACAAAAAAGTCGTAATCCCTGATTACGTTTTAACTCCTCCAATGATTTAACACCCATTTAGTTCTAAACTGTCGAAGCTGACGTTTGCAGACGAACGGGAAATCGCCAACAATTTGATTCAGAAATTTCAGGTTTTTGATAGCCCCCCAAATTTTTGCCTATTTTTCCATTTTTCAAGATCTTTAACGGGAATATGGGCGGAAGAGAGGGGAGCATTTCAAACACCATCCCAAATCCTTTTTTAATGGATTTTAAATGAGACATGAAGGCCGTTCGCACTTTTTTCTTCTTCTGTTAATCAATATCTGAGTCAATTCGTAGGTCCCCCAATTTTGAATTTTGTATTTGGCGGGGAAAGATACAAAAAAGTGACATCACATCCCTTCCTCCCTTAGTGGTTTGTTTTTCTTTTATTTTTTGACTATAAGAAGTATGTGAACTGTTAGCAAACGGTTTTAGGAGGTTGATTGAAGTCCATGCGTGACTGTTTTGGTGGGCCATAATCATCAATGAAAACACTTCGCTATTTTGGCCTAACCGTCAACCATCCTTGTCCAATTTTCTTTTTAAGTTTTATCCTGACTTTAATCAAGTAATTACGCAAAAGGGAAGGAATCGTTAAACCTTTTTGGGAGAACTGGGGTAGACTTAATTGCTGAGGTTTGGTACTGTCAGCAGTTTGTCTTTTATCGTTGGTTGTAGTTGGGTCGAAGGTTGTATTGTCAACTTTGTTTTAGGAATGACTAAGTTATAGAGTTGGGAGAGTTTGATAGAAGGTGATAAACAGTGTGAAGAAGTTGGCTGTTGATGGGATACGAAAATGGTAAATCGAGTGGATGAATCAAGGTCGGTCGTTCCGCTGTCGTCGTCGTGGTGAGCGGTAGTCTATAGAAAATATGTGAGAAAAGAAAGGCCGCGAGCAATTAAAATCTGGGACAGAATATGGGTCACTATCTGTGCCAGATGGTATTTATGAATGGCAAGGAAGCGCGTGATAAATTGTTCTCCCATAGATAGACTGGAAAATGTTTTTGTTCCCCCTCGGTTCGAGTGAGATGAGAGAGCCCCTCGGATCCGGTGTCAGCAAAAGTCATGTGACCGGATTCAGCTTATTTTAATCACAGAACCGCGCTCACCATACTCCGCAATATATCACTCCGCAGATTACCTAATTCCGCAACTAAAAAAGTTTCCCATCTACAGGGTGTCTTGAGAAGGTGTCACTTTTTCGGTTCCAACCTATTCTTCTGATTTCCTTCTCTGCATCATCTTCTTTTGGTAGATTGTCTAAGGAAACCGTGACATGGTGAAAATCGTTAACGAGATGAAATAGGTCTGAAAGTGGATCAATTAGAACAGTTGACCTAATTTTGGGTTCGTTTACTATTCGATGATTGTTTTTTTCGTCCTCTCATCTTGACTCAGAAACTTTTTCAGTAATCAGCAATGCCTCTCCTTCTGTCTTGTTATTACCACCTCAGGTTCAAATAAATAAGACGGCCATGTTTAATAAATCGTTTTTATTTATTTTTTTGTCAGTACTTTGTTCTCGGTACACTAAATAAGGAAATGGTAGGACTAAAACGGTGTTACAGTTATACGATACAGTTTTGGCATATCCGAGAAGTCTAAACTAAAAATCTGTTTTTTGTTCTCTTTTATGTTTCGTGAGCAATTACGTCTGTTTACTAATGTACAGTTTTAAATTAAACAGTATGTCTATGTAGACTAGAAGATTTTTTAATTTACAATTTATTTATTTATTTATTTGTTTACAGACTAGATAATTAATTATTTGAATAATTTTTTAGGTGCTTCGTGTTTTTTGTTTGTTAGAAGGTGTCTTTTTGTTGGGTTCTTGTGTTTTGTGGGTTTTAGGATGAGAGGAGATCAAGGGTTGAGGTTTTGGGGTTGTAATTAATTTTTTCGTTTTATTATCGCCAGTTTTTGTGGGGGATGTACCTGGGTAAGCATCGGAAATTATGGTTTTCGAAATACATTGTAGTGCTGGATAGTGTTTTGATGTTTCTGATGTTCTTTTCTAGACATTGGTATAAATTTAGGTTGTTCAAGTCACGTGACGTATTTATTGTAGACTAGTAGATATTGTGAAACCCGAGACCCTCGTAAAGAGTAGAATGATTCTTCCTCGAATAGTCTTCCCGCCTGGTGGACCTTCCAAATCCTACTGCTATTTATCTCCTTGACAAACCCCAGGACCAACGATGTCTAAATCGATTGGTTCAGAACCACGATTCTCCTAGTTGCATGTAGCTTATCCCGTCTTTTTATCCATCCAACCTATTTTCTATCTATCTGTCTACTCTTTTCATTGTTTCTCTTCTCTGTTCTCTTTTTGTTCTGCTTCACCCTTTTCTACTCATTCTCTCTTCCCTTTTCTATCCGCCCCTGGGTTACAACAATGGTTCATCCTCAGATCAAACCCCCTATATCGGCCTAACAACTACTTGGTGTCTCAAGTTGTAGTTAACAAGGTGGAAAAATAAGTCCGACAGCAAACGCTCAGCAGAATAGAATTTTTTAGAAAACACAACAGCAAAAATCATCTTTAACATACATCAATCTCAAACACATTTACGATAGGAAAACGAATCATAGACTCATCTAAGACTCACCCATTCAAATTTTACTCAAACCCTGTAAGATTGTCAAAATCTAGACATCTGAGTCACGTGACCAATTCAACATCACCGTTTTTAGAATTCCATTAGCCGTGAGTATAATTAGACCCGTTTCCTCATTGTTCTTCTTCATTCGTCACTGCCTTGACATAAAGCTTATTATTTGGGTTGGGAAATATACAGAATCCAGTTTCCTGATTGCTGTTGTTGCTGTCGTCGTTGATGATGTTAAAAATAATTTTGAGATATTTAATTGAGAAATTGTACTGGTGTCGTTGAGAATTCAGTACACGATCTTTGGTAATAAAACGAACAAATTAATTACAGGATTGATTGGATAGGATATAAACTATCTTCTAACGAGACGTGTAAATTAGGCAACATTGTAAAACCTAATTAATTTTAAAAAGATAATTTTGCATCAAATTAAAAATAAAACAAAATGGAGAACATTCACAACGAATCACATTGTTCTCCATCCAAAAAATTTTTTTTGTCGCTCTTTTTTAAATTTAAATTTTGCTTATTTATACTTATATAAATATTTACAATCTACTTATAAGTTTTTTTGTATAATAATAATATTTTTTGACGAGAAAATTATACACCTATACACACATCTAAGAAGGATTTTTTTTTAGGTGGTGATATTGTGGAAATGGAAAATAAAATGAAAGACGTGAAGGCACCGGATGATCAAACAACGGGACAAGAGGCTTCACTTGCGGCTGGAAAGTATTTGCCTACTTTAAAGGGAAGGGAAACAAGTCCGAAGTAAGCAGTGGCGAAGGTATTTTGTTTAAAAGAAAACTTTGCTCAAAGCAAAGAAGTTTGAAGTTGAACGGCAGGTTTATTGATCTTTTGCTGTTGTTAGTATCATAACGGTGTCGTTGGCTATGTGAAGTCTTGAGTTGGGTTATTGGGTGGTATGTTTGATTCGATGCTGTCGAAACCTGAGTTGGTGTTTAGTTTGATGAGGTATATATCTGAGAGGATTCGTGAGAGGTTTGTAACGTGGTTAGTTTCGTTGTAGTTGTTGTAATGTTGATGATACTAACATCGGATGAATAGCCAAAACCTGCCGTTGAGTGGCCAAAGCGCTAGACTAGAGAAGTAACAGTTGAGAGTTTGAACTGCCACCACCCCGTCATATCCTGTTGTGACGAAACGGGATCAAAACTATACTCCCAACTCAAAGCGCTCTATTTCGAGTTTCGAATAGAAAACCACTCACCTTGAAGCTAATAGAAAACATAATCAATCAGCTGAGGGTTGAGCTTTAGCTAGTTTGACTAACACATAAGCGGAGACTATAAATTTGGGCCAATCCATTTCCGGTTTCTAGTCAATCTCTCCTAAAATACAACCACTCAAACTTTTGTTCTCCCTTATGCACTTAGTCAAACGGGAAAATAAAGCAGGAAAGGGATGGGATATAGAAGCCACTTCCGGTGGCAGAAAAGGCAAAACGATTTTTAGTGCACGATAATCACAAGAAATAACAAAAATCAACAAGATAATTACTCTAGATACTATATATAAAAATTTACAAATGATTTGTTTTGATTTATTTTTACACATCCACGGTACTTCTATATCCGTTTCCGGTTTAGTACGATTCGTGGTGTACATAACATACGAACGATAAAGCTTTGTTACCAATGTTTTTAGAGTTGACTTCCTCTTAGGAAGTTCTCTCTAAAAACGAAAACGAAAATCATATTTATCTAATACTTCACTACTTATACGAAGGCCTTTCTCCGTTCAGAACGGTGTTGCCCTAATTAAAATAAATTATAAATTAAATAGTAATTATTAATTAATAATAAATCGAACAATTAATTTGATAGGTTATGTAATAGTAATTTTTTCTTTCTTTGACTTTTCTACGTCCTTATTGCTTCCAAGGCTTCTTTTCTAATTTTTTAAAAATGTTTTTGTTTGTTTTTTGTTTATCTAGATAGTGACTGGAAACGAAGTGTTATCTATGAAAATCTTTACCTGTGTGTTTTCATTTTCAAGTATGGTTTGGAGTTTGTGTTGACTTTGCTGTCGTTTTTTGTGTTGATAATTATAACAAATTGTAATTAGTATTGAAAGGGATTAAAGATGAAGCTAACAGAATGCGCGTGCCCGAATGTGTGACTAGGGATAGATTCAGGTGATTCATTAATATCATGAGATAGCTAGTGTGATGTAACATTTAGTATAAAATCGTTATTGATATAGATGTTAGTGGTATACTGATTGTTATCGTTATTGCTAAAATCATATATTCATTCAGTATAATTTTATTGTAGGTATCTGATAGATTGTATTATGACGCTACCATTGGGTGGTCACAAAATGAGTAAACTGAAAGCTTGAAGACAAAGAAGAAGTAGGATTTAGGTGTTGGGAAAATGTTAGTAACAGGATAACACTGTATATGGAAGAGGTTTAGATAATTTGGTAGGATCAGGGATTTCTGGAAGAATTTGATTGAGGGGTGGGGGTGAACATTAGAAGAAGCGTTGCATTGCGACATTAAGGATATTTGCGAAAGTTTCTTTTTTTGAAGATGTTCACACCGTGTTTAACCTATTATGTGTTGCGATTATCTGTTTAGCGGTGCATCCATGCAAATCGAATTCCGTTTCGCAACGTAATGGAATTTCGTTTATCATAAACGGCGGGGATGAAGAGAACTCAAATCATAACTCGCATTAAAATATCTGCGTTCTTTGTTGGTCGATGTTCCGCGAACGTGTTTTTGTCTTCTATAGAACCGTTCTAGCTTTTGTTAGAATTTTCTTCTCTCTGATAGTGAGACTTTTGAGAGTTTTACCCGGCGATTATTGTAGAGAAATGGAAGAAGAAAGATTTGATGAAGTTGTTTCTTAGATCTCACTTTCGACTTTTCAATACTATCAGACTTGAGCAGCCTTCTGTATGGGACTAGCTAGCTGTCACATTCCTGAGGCCTGGTTTAACTGAATCAAACCTTTTTACTGTCTTTTTCAGGTTCTGTTTACTCGAGGAAACAAGTAGTTAGTCTAGTTTTAAAGGATTGTGACCAGGTAGTGTCTTACCTCCAGGGGCTGGAGTATGATATAGCTGAGACTTTGATAGAACAGGGTGTTAACTCAGAAAGAGGATAACGGATACAACTGGAGGTACGGTCCATGGAATAGGATGATATACAGTAGAAAGTAAAAAGGATGAGAATAAGAGGAAAGATAAAAGAAAGAAGAGAAGTGACCCTACGAGAAGTGTGTTACGGAGTCGAGTGAAATCCGGAAGTGTATGAAATACTGTAGAATGGTAAAGGAGGAAAAGAGACAAGTGGTAACCACACTAAATAAATAATGAAGAAGTGAAATAGTCTTGGAGTGAAATTTTAGGAAGTAAAAGAAAAGAAAACAAAATCAGTAAAAGAAGATTATAGAGAAAGAATGAACCCAAAAGAGTGTGTCATGAAGAACAAGGGATGCTGCGGAAAAATTAAAATGGACCACTATTCGAGAGGAGTATTTGACATAAAACCTAGGCATCACCAGATCCTTTCATAAAATTCAATTAGAAAGTGACATAGTCAGACAGCAAAGCCAATTCTCTGTTCAGGTACAGTTTGCACTTCAAACTTTATCAACAATTAAATTAGTAATCACTCAGCTACCGGAAATGTGTAATGACACCCGTCACAACCCAAGAATGAAGAATTGAAAATTTTTTTTTCCCTCCAGATTGCAATTTTAGGGTTTCAGCAAAACCAACCATTAAAATAAAATTTAAAACTTAAAATAATTTTTTGGTTTAAACAAATCAATAAATAAATAATCAATAAATCAATAAAAAAATTTTTAACAATCGAAACATGTCAACAATCGCGTGATGAGTATTTTCTGTTTCTCATTTTAAAATAAAAATTAATTAACAACCATAATTTAAATTAAAAAATTTAATTGAGGTTTCTTTTATTATTTGTTTGTTGTCTCACTCTCAGGTGCGGATTAAGGTTTGTTTCTAATTTTAATTTTTTATTTTGTACAAAATCAAATCGATTAATTTGATCGGTAGTGACTAGTTTTTCGATTTTGAACTGAATTGTTGGTTAAATTTAAATTTTTTAGAAATTTATTTGGTACTGAGGATGGAGAGAGGCGGGAATTGGAGATTGGAGAGGGACTTTGAGGATGAGAAATAAGTTTCGAAAAGGTGCTTTTGTGGAATGTTTTGGTAGTGAAATCGCCTAATTGTTACTCTGGAATGTTTTTGATCTTAAATTAATTAGAACGAGGCCGAAGGTTGGCTGTTGTGGAATGTGTATGAGGGTCGCTACCTGTTGTCTAGCTGGAAGGGAGGTTCTGTGTCAATTTACAAAGAAAATTTTTTTGTTTTTAGGTCAACGTTTGGTTTGATGGGTTCTGGAGTTGGGGAGTTCTTCGTTTTTTTTCATTGGTAGTCTCACTGCGCAGGTGTGAAAGGATGTTATTCACGGGGTGGAAGAAAGGTTAAAATTGATGAACCTTTCTTGATGGGGCGTGAATAACATCTAAACAAAGATAATTGAAGGTGATTTTAATTTAATTAGAATTTGCTAAAAGACAGTCCTTCTGTCCTGCTCGTCTGTTTGATGTTGTTTATAAAAGGATAAGGATTGAACGCCCGTCCAGGTCCTTTCGGAAGGACGGTGATGAGTTTGGTCAGAAGGTTGCAATCCTAACTCCCTCCTCCAGGTTCTACGTTTGTTTTCATTTTTGTTGTTAAACCTTTCTGATGTTAGTGCTGAATAGTTCCAAGACGAAATAGCGGAAATAAACTTATAGACTTTCTCCAAGCGTCCTTTTCTTGCCAGAGAGCTTGTAAAAGTCTGAAAATTCGGCTGCGTAATATTAGTATTCGCTTTTTGAGTCGAATTCGAATTTTTAAAACGTGTCTTAAAAGGTAAAAGTCATGTTTTGCGAGCTTTCAGCGATAACGCACTTTGATTCGAGAACTGTAATTTGATTTTAAACGCTATAATTTTTGTAGATGTCCGTTTTGATTGATTCGAAGCGAGGGGTTTTGATTAGACGTGTCATTTTAACTCCCCCTCCTCCTCCCAGTTAGTTATCTACGACTAATCTCATTTTTGTATAACTATAATTTGGTTTTTATATTTTTTAACGTCTTTTGTTTGTTTTTTAGGCCTAATAATTGAAATAAGTTATAGACGTAAGGTGAGCTATAAACCTATAGCCATTCTCTAACGCCGTGATAAGGTTTAGCTTCGAATAAATGTTCGAAGTGTTCGACTAGACTTTCTTCAGACTGAGCTGTGTCCTCGGGCCAGTAGCACTCGTTGTCTTTACCGCCGGCTTCGTTGAGTGAGTCGCCATCTTCGGCATCCTCGGAGGACATGAGGTCCTGCGTGCTTTTACCCTTTTTCGAGCCTTTTTTCTGCAGGCTGAGAGATTTTTTCCACGAATCGTTTTCGAATTTTTTAGAGTCCGATTTTTTTATACATAAACTTGTATCACAGAGTAGTTCTGAGTCGGTTTCCGACACTTCCGCCACTACGATAACCTTAGATCCTTTTTTGTCATCACCGTGATGAGCGGTTCCGGTTGCGGCCGATTCGTACTGGAGATCGTGGAGCTCGAAGGAAACTCCCGAATCTGGTTCAATGGACACCTGTAAGAAGAAGATGGTTTGAATGAGTTTAGCGATATGACAAGAAACGATGGAAGAAGTGATAAGGGATGTAGACTTACCCCCGAATCGGGTTCCATGACGATTTCTTCTTTCATGATTTTCTCCTTAATTGCCGCGGGCGTCGGTGATGACGTCTCTAGGATAGGACTAAGTTTACCGCGGGCGGAAAGTTGGGTCTAGCTCATGTTGAGTTCTTCAACGCTGGGGCTGCAGTTGGTTTCGCCGTTAGCTGCCTGGTGAGATGATCTGGGACTCGAACGAGAGCCCGAAGTGACGGATTGAACTGAATGAGCGGTTTGGGACCGACATCCGGTGAATTTCATACTGTAGGCCGCTCGTCCGGCAGCGGAATTCTGACAAAAGAGAATCATTTTCTGTTGGTTTTTGCATCTGCATTGTTCAGTTAGGTCACCCGCGTTACACAAATGACTGTAGAAAGTATATAACTGGGATTGTGGGCTGTTAAATCTCTCGTAGCTAAACTAACCGGAAATCGGGTTGTGTATTCAAGTAAAAAATGAAATCCTTTCAGAGACTGGAGAAGAATTGAAAGAGATTTCTTTAGAAAGCCAAAGCCCTAACTAAACTAAATAGTGAACACTTGAAAGGACAACATCTTTTGCTCATTCAGCAAGTGATGAGACTTAACTTTTCAAAACCATAAGTGAGAAATCGCCTTGCCTTGCGACTTTTACTCTGTCATTCCGGTCGATTAATCATTTTCCGGTGTTTATCCAAAGTTCAGTCACTATCCTTCATTTTGAAAAGGGAAGCTACTAGATATTGAAAAAGAACATTTTTGAGTGATAGCGAGGTTCTTCATTTCTAATTCTTTTGAAAAAGGCAAAAGTAATGGAGAAGCGACTAAGTACCAGACCGACACCATTATTTAAATAGGCTGCTAATTGAATTTGACGGGAAATCGTGGGTCGGGTAAAGGTTGGTCATTAAAAAAATTTGTAATTTTGCTGATTTGAATAAGCAAAAATTATGAAAGATAATACTTACTGGGATGTTACTCATCGGCGCGTTGGACTGTCGAACGTTTTTGCTCGGTTGGAACATGACTATGTACACTTTAGGAGTAAAGAGACAGCCCAGAGCAACCGTAGCAGAAATGTTTATGCACATGCACATACTGGCTATTTGAATCTGAAAATTGAAAGTTGATTGGGTTAAACAAAAAATTGTAGAGGACTACATTCCGCAAAATATCTAAGACATAAATTGTTTAAATCAGTGGCAAGTTTGAGGCTAGTTAAAACCTTGAATATCTAATATAAATGGAAACAATAACTAGAACCAGTTGTGATAGTGATTTTCATCAGTTTCAGCATTCCAGCCAAAAAAAAATTTCTTTTTACTCCTCCCCCGCTCGGGAGTAGAGAGATTCCCCAAAACTGTCAGATAAAAATAATATCACAAAAGGAAGAAAAGTTGTCAAGTGACGGCTCCGTAGCGAGATTATGAAGACTACAAAAAAGTGATTTATACAATCGGTGATATCAGAAAAAAAGGGAAAGACTCTGGTTGGCCGAGAGTATAAAGAGGATTGAAGGAAGGCAAAAAATTGGAAAAGGAAAAAAAGGTCGGAACCGTCAAGAAGGAGAGGAGGAGGTAAGAAATGAGCAAGATGTTCGACACGGGAGGAAGTCGAAGTGACCACAGGAATTACAAATCTCTTCTCCAACCTCTCTTTCTCTTCCGCCATGTTGAAATAATGAATTTAAAAGTTGAGCTCGTTAAAGGATCAAAGTTAAGGATTTTTGCGCCCCCCAAGGGAGATGTAAGGAAAAGTCTTGATTGGTGTTTAATGTCGTCGTCGTGAGTTCAATAAAAATTTTGTTTTAATGAATTTTTGATTTTTTCTTACAGGGCGGTGATTATGTGACTCGACTGTAACAGCTGAAGGAGCTTTGAGTGGATGAGGAAGAGGTAGAAACTGTATGACCGGACTCTTGATTATACATACTCGTCGTGAGAGTTTGGAAACTGTTCATATTGGGATCTAGAAGGATGCCATTAATAGGAAGACCTAAATGATGGGTTACAGTAACGTATACAGGTAGGAGAAGAACATGGATAGGAAAAACGGAAAACGGGGAGGAAATCAGGGGTTTTATTTAATAATTTGTAGCTTCGTTAATTACAAGGCCCGGTATTATGTATATGGAAATGTGAAATGGGAGCTTTAATTGAACCGGGCCCTTTGGGAAAGGGGCCGAGTTTTTAATTCGGGGAAAATCCGAAAAAAGTTTCAAATTTCAAATTTACCTTTTTTTTTGTCCAAAATCATCACCGATAATTTGTAAGGTTGCCAACGGTTTTGCATTATCTCTCATTGTTTTTGGGACTCTTTGGTTTTGTGTTAACCCTCCATGTTACTTGAGTATTTTGATTTGTCTTCCGCTCTAATTTAATGTACTTTCGCATTCACTTTGATTTCGGTTGATCAAGTCTTTCGATGCTGAAAGTTTCTCCCCCTTCGCCCTTTAAAAGCTTTCGTCATTTTCAAACATGAGTGAATCTCTAGGGTTAGGGTCGCTGATAGGTTTTCCATTCTCAAAGGAAATGCCTAAATGGATTCTGAATTCGGCTATCTGTTTGGTTGTGAGAGGAGTAGGAAGGAAGTTAATGGAAGAGGGGAGGGATTATGGGGATGAGAATTAGAAAGTTGTTGCGAATTAGTTCCAATTAGTCTTGGAACTGGAATATAAATAGATGTTGTGGATGATGGTTGAACCTAATTATTATGTTTATACTTTCACGGTTAAATATTATTTTGTAGGAAGGGATCAGGATGCTTTGGGCTAAAGTAGTTCGCATACTGTTGGAAAAATCCAAGACACGTTGACACTGTTTCAATTACACACCAACGCTTTATAGGGTAGTGGATCCAATCTAGACAGTGGTGTTATGCTACTTATGTGAATATTGTTTGTATTACTTGTACTGTATTACTATATTTCTTCATGCTCCGCCAAGTATCAAAATGAGGTTACGTGGTAGGAGTTGTCTGTCTGTTGAAGATGCACACAGTAGTTAAGCAAATGAAACGTTTATTTTTAACAAATTGAGGATGGCGTGTACCACCAGTGGCTCACACAAAAATTTTTGCTGTCGTCGGGTAGCTCGACATAACAAAATCTACGCTGTCCTCAACGTGTTAGACATTGACAATTTGAACAGGAAACAGTGGACTAACCTATCTCGAGACTAAGAGTCTGGGACATGTTGACCAAGACCGCTGGATAGGTAATCGAGATCTCTGACCTCTCCATCACAGTTTTGTCTTTCGATGGATATACTAAGCGAAGGTCTTTTTTAGTTAACTGGGATTTGAAAGAGATTCGGATGTTCACAAGGTGTTCAAAGGAATCTAATCACGAAAACAATACGAGGAGACTTGGAAGTCATTGTAGAACCTGTATTATAGATTTCTAAACCCAACTGAACTTCCAAGATGTCTACCAATGAATAAATCCTTCAAAAACGGATGCAAGGGACCCAGTGTTATCCTTTCTGTGGGTGTCTAATTGCTTTCTATTCGCAAGCATTTTCTGGTGCAATGCTTTCGCCATCTTGAATTGTACAGTTTTAATGAAAAACACTTTCCTTTGGCAACGTCTCGAAATTTTTCGCCAATTAATCAATCCAAATTTTTTTTTAGTTCTTAATTGACGGATTTGGGTTAAAAGAAATTCTAATCGGTCAACACCGGAAAGGGAAAGAGAAAACTTTTCTTTCTTCATTCCGGAGAAAAAAGAAATTGAAAAGAGTGGAGACGAAAATATATTTAAATTTATACTAATATTAATTATAACGAAAACGATTTCTTTGTTCGTGGGAAAAACTCCGGTGCGGTACTGGAAGAGAGAAAGTGTTATGATTTTGGAAAAACCAAAGCTCCCTGGGTTTTCCACCCCTAACACCGCCCAATTTCCTCTCTTTCTCAATTTCGTTTTTTCCATTTCATTTCTTCCCGTCTTCTCTCACCTCCCCGAATGGAAACCTTCCTCTCCTCTTCCTCCTCTGGAGGCCGCCCTCCCCCGAATGATTTTAATTAATTTTTGAGTTTTAACTTTCCAACGAAATGTAAAGTGAAAGCAAACAGACGGACGGGCGGACAGACAAACGAACGTTTTGTCTATCTTTTTTCAGTTCTTTTTTGTTTCTTTTCCATTTTGCTGATATTAAAAGTTTTTCCTTTTCTTTCGTTTTTCTTTTTCTTTTTGGATTTCGTTTTTTCATTTTACATTTTGTATAAAGTCGAAGCCATTATGTCTTCTCCTTCTACGCCCACGGATGCTTTTTCTGTTTTTTCTTTTGCTGTTGTGTTGGAAAATAATCCATTAGAATTTAAATATGTAATAAAAAGAAAAGGAGAGAGGTGCCTGGGGGGGAGGAACGTTGAATTTATAAACAAAAGGTTTTCTTTTGTGTTTTGAGGCGCGATGGCTCGTTTTCCGGCTGTGTGTTTGATTTAAAAAATTTCTTTGGGGGCCTGTTTTATATGAGTTCCGGTTTTGTTGGGATGAGAGATTCATGGCGATTAGGACACTAGAATTTATTTCGTAATGTACACTCAAAGGAAAAATTTTTCCATAAGTATTGCACACTTACGTGGATAATGTTCACTCGTAGTCTGGCATTACTCCTTACTTAGCCATTACAGACCATAACAGGAGATCCGTTTCATAATTAATGCACACTCAAAGGAGAACATATTTCATAAGTGTTGCACACTTTAATGGACTATTTGATTTCATAAATTTTGCTCACTATCGTGAAGATCTGATTTCACAAGAAATGCTCCAGTTGTGGGTGGACCTTGTTTCATAAATAATGCACACTTTTACAATGGTTTCGCCTTATAAATAAAGCAATTTCTTTATATTTCTTAGCTGATTATTTCGATCAGTTTAAAAAATAATTTCGGGCGTAAGTTTTGCACAGTTTCACGAAGAAATCGCTTCATAAATAATGCACACTTTCTGAGTTATTTATTTCCTAATTTCGTCTTTGGCTTTCTTGTAGTGAAATCTAAAAAGACGTCGTGAGTTTGTTGCAAACACATTTCAAAAAATTATCATCTTGTTTTAGAATGAATCAGTGTGCAGTATTTATGAAATGGTTGACTAACCAAGATCGTGCATTATTTTTGGAGTTCCGTTGGAAGTTATTCATTACTCGATGGGATATTTTTCAATTCTTGTCAAGTGTCAAAATAAAAACGGTCGCCATTTTTTTGTGCAGAATGGAAGACGGACGGAGAAAGACTCCACGTTCGGATGAGTGGGATGGATGGATGGATGAAAAGTATTTCATGGCCGGCGGACGCGTCAAACAAAATCCCGACTCATTTAATTAAAATGAGAGCGTTACGTCCCAATAACGCAAATCGGGGCTTTGATCGCGGTTCGAGGTCGGGGGACCTTTCATAAACGCAGAACGTCAAATTGGATGCGTTCACCAGGTCGGCCAACATCAACAAATCCAAAGAATTTCTTCACGAGGTAAGATCTTCGAACGATTTTTTTCTTCAGGAAATGTTGTTTTGAACAGAAATTCTTTGAAAGCTTGAAAATGTGAAGAAGAAAGGAAAGTCGTGGAACAAACGAGACAAAATTTGAAAAGGAGCTTTCCCGGTTCTGATTCACAATGTCAGTGATAAATTGGTAGGCACTAAGATACAATGAAATTCGAGAAAGAGAATAAAATGCCTGGGAAGAAGGAGACTGGTGGACATGTGGTCAGCATTAGAAAACCTAAAGTCAGTCAGGAAAAAAGGGAAAAGCTTTTTTGGTTGGAGAGGGAGATGAAGAGAATTAGTGAAAGCCGGAAGTAGATATTCACTAAGAGAAACAGATAAAAGTGGATAGACCCACAGTCATGAAAAAGATTTTTAGAATAAAATATTGTTTGCGTCCCAAACCAAAACCAAATGGATTTGATGGTAGAAGTCTTGAGGAGGAGGAGGATAAGGTGGTGGGGAGGAGAGAAGAAAGTTTTTTAAGCTCGAGCTTTTGTAAATGTAGCCGGAAGAAAGTTAAAAAGAGTTGGAGAAATTTACGCCGGCGGAGCTACGAAACTAACAAGTCAGGCAAGAAACTCCGGGCGTGTTTACATTCAAACAAAGTGGAGTCAATAAGAAGTTGGTAGGTGAGCTTGGGAGGGGGCAAGGAACGAACCCCCGGAGGGCCCAACGAATTTGGAACTTACTTTATAGTCGTTGTTTGTTCCGAAGTAAATGGGAACGAATGCGAGCCAAACGATGCACGTCGAGTACATGGTGAATCCGATGTATTTGGCCTCGTTGAAATTTTCGGGGATTTTCCGCGTCTTGAACGCGTACAGCGTGCACAGGAGAATGAGAACCATGTTGTAGACGAGCGACATCATGAGCGAGAAGGTGGACACGGCGCACGTGGACACGGCCGTCAGCGGATACGGATAGATCTCCTTCGTGTCAGGTTTTTCGATAATAAGCCAAACAATGGTTCCAATCAGCTGAATGGACACAATACCTATAATTAAAAGAACAAAAAGAAATCAGTAATGGAAAGGACAAAAGACCAGTTTCCCACGCGATCCGACTTCCTATTAATGAATCACAAGAGGCCTCCTTCAGAAGAAGAACCGAATCACTAGTGATCAAAATGTAGCCCAAAAATGTTGACAGCTGGAATGAAAAAGATGATGACCAGCTGGAAACTAGGTCTGCCGGAAAGTTCTGATCTAATACTTTCAAGAAAAAAGCTCAAAAATTAAAGCAAATAATCAAGTCAATCAATCAATCAATCCTAGATTTAACGAAGACGGTTTTATTCATCTTTTGGGTGTGGTGATAGCTCTGACGGCGGCCTTGTATTGTAGTGATTTTATGACGTAATTTTTGAAAGTAATTTCTCCTCAACATTCCTGTTGGTCTTGTCTTGGTCTTCATCTTGATAACTTTGTTGTTGTTTTGATTTCTTTCCCTTCCTGCTTTTGTCAGGTTTTAATTAGTTTTTTTTTTTGCTGTTGTTATAATTTTTTTCTGAAAACTTAAAATCTCTTGGAGGAAAGGGAAAGAAAAGATGGAGAAGAAGATGATGGTAATGAAGGAGGAGATTACTGTCAAATGTTTATGATACTTTTATAATGGTAAGAGGAACGAAGAAAGAAGAAGGATTTTTTGTTGTTGAGAAATTTTCAAAAATTTTCTTGGAAGAAGGAAAAGTCGAGTAGGTCGGGTGGATTTAAGACGTTCGGGAGTAAACGTTCGCAAGGGCTGTTCTCTACCATTTCCATCTCTCTTTACCTCGGCTGAGTTTTCAAACGGGCCCAATGATCAAAAATTTTTCTCCAAAATTTCTCGGAAAAATAAAGTCATACAGAAAATCAAGAAAATTTTCGAAGAGTGGCAACGTCAACGGGGCAGGGAGAAGGAGAAGGGAAGGAGGAGGATAAAACTCAACGACCCAATCGGTTCAGAATCGATTTGCATATAAAATTCAGATATGTTGGCTCTGGTTCAAGTTCGGATAAACCAACAGCGTTTCTGATTTAAGACCAAACCTTTTGCCTCCTCCACCTCTTTACCTTTCTTCCCCCGCTCCCTCTCTCTTGTCAAAGGAGCGATGATAAGAGTAGGTAAAGGTTCAGGGGTAGGGGGTTGGATTTTGAGACACGTATTGGGTTTTCCGATGTTAAAAGCTATTCCCCATCCGAATTTTTCCCGGTTTTTGAATTTCCCGTTTTTTTGTCTTCTATTAGGGAAATGAATTTTTAAAGAAAGCGCGGAAACTTTTTATTTTTCTTTCCCCGTAAAAATACGGTTGGGGTGGGGTGGAGAGGATTTTAGTAAGAGAAGAGGACAAAAAGTTTTGAATTTGTCTTGGAGGGCTATGAAAAGCGGAAATTATTTTGTATTCAAATTTAAGGGATTATTGTCGAATTTTCGTGAGTTTTTCATTTTTGTTTTGGATTGCGAGTTAGTCTAATATATAATATGAAGTAACACAAGGGAACAGGTGCGTACTGTATATATGAATACTAAATATATTAAGCGAATAATGGATCCATTTTGAAAATGATGTTAGCTGATTTGTAATAATTGGAAATTGATGACAGTTTTCGAACTTTGAATGACTTTTCCTTCAGCTGTTAGGATCATATTCTGTGATCTGCCTCTCACATACTATAGAAGACGGAGAGTCGAACATCTCAATGTCAGATAGGGATAATCGGTTGAGAAGAACAGTATCAGTACAGATGGATAGTATACAGGTTGTTTAGAGGGCAGGAAAAAGAAGAATTGATCTCTCTGCTGGACACCTTCGTCTCTAGAGGAGGACAGAAAGAGATGGCTTTCGCATACTGCTAAACTAACAGCTTACGGCTAGAGAGATCACGTGTACCGTAAAATTGTAAAAGTGATAGACCGAGTGATTGGCTATAATTGTCAGCGATTATTCATAATCACCGATAAATTTGACAAATTAACGAATATCTATCAGATCTAGCGTGTAGTTTATAAAATCTTCAACTAGTGATGGATAATAGTTTGCTCAGGTGCTTGACTTCTGTTACTTTGCTGACAAAGGCAAGCCATCTAAGCAGTTGTTCTTGTCAGTAACAGTGAAAGAACCTCTCAATAAGAACCGGCGAATTTATTATAAGCAACTGTGCAGCGTTTGGGCGTTATAAGCGTGTGAGCCAAGTTTGATTAAACTTCCCATTTTATAAATTACCCGGTAAATGTGATAAAAATTCAGAAATTTGTCACATTTACAAAGTTTAGTTGAATTTTATGAATAATCACCGAGAATTATATATCTTGGCCTGATTTATCACTTTTACCGTAAAATATATTTATCACATTTACTGACTAGTCAATACAGTATCAAATCCCTAATTTGAGTAAACTTTTCTTAAATTCCACATCACAAGTTACCAGCAGTTATTAGCAGTTACTAGCCAAAAATCTGATAAACAATATATTTTGCGGTAAAAGTGATAAATCAGGCAAAAATGTAATATAATTCCCAGTAATTATTCATAATCACCAACTAAGCTTGATTAATATGACAAATCACTGAATATTTATCACATTAACCGGCTAGTTTATGAAATATCCAACCCCTAATCTGAGCAAACTTTTATTAATTTCCCCATTACGAGTTAGATATTTTATAAATTACCCGGTAAATGTGATAAATACTCTGCAATTAACCAAGCTTAATTGGTAATTATGAATAATTGTATATTTTTGATTTGTCTGATTTATCACTTTTACCGTAACATTTTAAATATTGTACACGTACAGTATATATGTAACGCACTGACATTTTTCGGTTTACCCAATGTAATGTTTTCTTGGATCCTTCTGGGACGTTGATTTTGAGTTGATAAACGGACACACATTCTTTTGTTAGTATATCTTGAACAAAGCAAACACGAATCGAAAGTTTTCTTTAACAACATTATTTGAGTTTTATTGCCAAAATTATTTTTCTCCAGGTCGGGAAGAATGTCGCCGGAGAAGAACGAAAACTTGGCAACGAGGATTTAGCTCGGTACTCTCACAAACATATATCTTTTCTTTTGTGGAACGAGAGAGAAGGACGAGGAAAAGGGATGTTTAAGGTTTGGAAGATTTCAAATGCATGATGAGTGGATTTTGAATTTTATTTTAAAAGATGAGCTGGGAGGAGAGAGATTGGAAGGAGAAGACTTCCGCCTGGAAGAGGTCTACAAGGTCGAAGGAAGCTTTATAAAGTCCTCAAAATTGTGCGCGTAGATATTTTTGTTTTGTTTACTTTTGTTTCGAGTAGGATAAAGGAATTAGGAAAGACGAGGAAATATTATATATGGGTCGTTTGAATATATTTTTGTTGGTAGTAGGAAACGAGAACAAAGTCCTTAGAAAAGTGGAGCCAGTCGAGACATTTTTATTAGAAACAATGAAGTTGTAAAAGAATGAAGAGATAGAGAAGTTGAGAGGTAGGCAAAAGCAGTTTGAAAAGTTGTCAGGTTGATAGTATTGTGAGAGTGATACGGTTAAGATAGAGAGACGCATAAGCACGGAATTTTATAGTAGGAGGACGTCATCCTGACTGGAACGTCGAAAATTCGTGTGTAGTGCTGTACCAGGACCACTACAATGTTTCTTATTCACTTCTGTTTTGGAAACGTTTCACCCATCAAGACTTTCGACCATTTTGTATTGATGTTTGAACATGTTCCAGCTGTCAGTTTTTCTTTTCGACAAACTTACCGAGAGAGATAACAACTTGAGACTTAGGCGAGGTGTACGACGGCCTTTTGATGCTCTTGATACCCCGATTAAATATCCTCGATATCCTGTTCGTTTTGGTCAGTATGGCGGAATAACAAATGGAGAGACACAAACCGAGTCCGATTCGAAGCGTCGTGCACGTCACCGTACTCGGTTCCGCAAGGATGACGAACGACATGAGGTAGCAAGACAAAATCCCGCTCAAAAGTACCTGCAACAGATAAGCACAAATCAGAACGAGAGGCTGTCAAGATCTTTAAGCGACTTCAAAAACGGCCAAGGAAAAACAATGTCGACTCATCGGAGTCCAGAAACTATTTTCTAGGAATGAGCGCCGACCATTAAAGCTCGCTCTCAAGTTACATCAAAGGGAAACGTGATCTTGAGAGGAAACGGGAAGGGTTGGGGGGGATACAAAGAACTGGAGGATGGTTTTCGGTTACTAGGTCTACCTACGAGGAACCTTCACCTCAGAATTAGAAGGATATTTCGAATTCGTGCTTTTTCAGACAAACGACATTTTAATTTTTCGAAATGAAAGAGAGGAAGGAGATATGTTTGGCACGTGATCGTTTTTAAATTATACATTAAATGGACAAGAGGAGATGAAAGGGAGGGAGGAGAGAAAAGAAAAATCCTGCAATAAAAGCAATAAAGAATCTGGAAGGAGAAGGGAGATGAGAGAGAGAGAGCTTTGCGACGACATGTGTTAGACAGTGAAAGGTTCGTTCAGGCGCCGAGTCAGCTCATCACAATTTCACATGATCATTTCCTCTCATTTGTTATGATTCTCCATTTTCTTTCATTTTTCTCTTCTATATCCTCATGTGGGCGATATTTGCTGTATATATGTATTTTTTGTCTTCCATTTTCTTTCTCCTTTCATTCATCCATTCATTCTTCGAGAAATTGGTTTTTCTGCGACAGAATCCGAACTGTTTTTTTAAAATATTTTTCGGAGTCAGGTTAGGTTTGAAAAGTTATTTCCTCAGTCCGATTAAGTTTCCTGTTGGATTATAATTTTTATACCCTTAACTCAAATTTGTTTTTAGTTTCAGGTTTTGAAACTGGATTTCGGACGGTCATGATAACATTCCCAGCGGTGTGGGCTTTACAAACAATTCGGATTCTTCTTACGTCGTTAAAATCGGGTAAGCAATACTTTTTTGGTAACCGGAAGTAGTGATTCTCATGCTCTACAAGATATTCTGAACAAGGGAATCTCTCCCACGAAAAGATAATTATTAATTTTACTGAAACAAACGATAAATTTCACTAAAGATAAAACACTCTTAATCACTTAACTTTGTTAAAGTTTAACTTTATTAAAGTGTTTCAGTTTCGATGTGGGCGCAACAGCTTTTGTAGTCATGAAAAATATTTGAGAAACTTTTAACATGTTCACTGGATCGGAGAGGAATATTCTCAGTGGTTTGATAGACGTGTACAGCTTCCTTCTGGTCCACGAATGAAGGAAACCAGAGTTTTTTGAGAAATTTAGGTAAGATTTTAGGTCTCTAAATCTTGTTTGAAAAGCTATGACTCGGAAGTATTTCAGAAATTATGAATAAAATGCACTCTGAATAGATGTGTGCAGTATTTATGAATTAAAGGCTGAACGAGAGTTATGTATAACAAATTCGAAATAGAAATTGGAGTTAAAGTGTGCAATATTTATGAAATGAGTTCCGGATTATAAATTGGTCAGCATTTGCGGCGAACGTGTGACGTATATATGGATTGGGAAAACGGTAGCACGTGGTCGTTTAGAAGATTTGTTTGGAAGTGTTTTTGCGCCTAACAAGATGGCGTCATTGACTTAGAAGCAGTTTGCCTCTATGGTTTTCATGGTTGTTGACATAAATTTTCGTTCAGGTTTGTTTCGTGGTTTTAAGTTGGTAGTCCAGGATTCGTTATTCGGATGTTTTGGTCGTGAGACGTTTATTGAGATTATAACGATAATTTTTAGTGTTAAAACTTATTTTTAATGGTAACCGTTTGCCAAAAATTAAAATTATAATTGAAATCCTAAGTTTATGAAATTAGTTTCAAGTATAAGTGTGCAGTATTTATGAATTAAATTCTGAATGATGATGTGCCATGTTTATGAAATGAATTTGGCTTTCGAGTGTGCAATGATTTTTGAAATGAATTTTGGGTTTAAGTGTGCAATATTTATGAAGTGAAATCTGGTTTGAGGTGGGTTGTATATATGAATTGAATCTTACTTTCAAATGTGCAGTATTTTTGAAATGAAATCTGGATTGAAGTTGCCATATTTCAGAATTGAATTCTGGGCTTAAATGTGCAGTATTATTTAAAAGAAATTTGGGTTAAAGTGTGCAGTATTTATGAAGTAAATTCATTCTGGGCTATGCGCAATATGTACGAAACGGATTATAATGTGCATTATTTTGGAAATTGATTCAGGGTGTAATGTGCAGTATTTTGAAATGAAATCTGGGTTGTTGTGTGCAATATTTATGAACCGAATCTCTCCTTCAATCTAAATTATTTTGAAATATTCTGAAATGTGCAATATTTTGGGTTTAATGTGCAATATTTATGAAATTCTATTTTAAATGTGCAATATTTATGAAATGAAAAGGGTTGAAAAGTGTATATTTTGAAATGGTGAGTGTCGAATTTCCAATATAAATGAAATGAATTCTTTCCAATATTTCAGAAATGAATTCTGGGTTAAAGTGTGCAGTATTTTTGAATGAATTCACTCTGGGTTAAAATGTGCAACTTTCATCAAATGCATTCCATATTGAAGTGTGCATCAGTTTTGAAATGAAGTTCTGACTAAATCGAGGCTTATTTGTGAAATGAGTTATCGTCAGTAGTGTACTGTACTCGCAAAATCGAATTCTACGTC
This sequence comes from Columbicola columbae, assembly GCA_016920875.1. Lineage (NCBI taxonomy): Eukaryota > Metazoa > Arthropoda > Insecta > Psocodea > Philopteridae > Columbicola > Columbicola columbae. Next base: position 13,199,661 of record JADMLL010000006.1, on the reverse strand, counting down.
TTTCCATTATTCACGAAATGAGTGCTCGGTAAGAATGTGCATTACTTATGAAAAAGATTCTTGATAAAAGTGTGCATCACTTAGGAACTGAGTTCTTCATGAATGTGTGCAAGAAAAAGTTTCTTCTTTTAAAAGGAAAGGGCGCTGATTTACGAAACTAAAACTAAACCCAAACGGTTATTTCTTTGAAATACTACTTCCAGAAGAAAGTAATTTTAAAAGAGGAGCTGGAGAGTGGTAGAAGGCGGGCGGAGCGGGGGGGTAATGAAAGGAAGAAAAAAAGGATTCTTATCAAAGAAAAAAGTGAAAACTATAAAACAATTTTTGTGGGGGAGTCTAGACCAAAAAAATGGGAAATATAGTCAAAAGTTTTTGCCACCAACTTTTTTAATTTCCACAGTTCCAACTTTAGAAAAATGGATATTAATTACGGTTAAAAGTATTTTTGTTATATTATATTATAATTTCGGTTCATTTCCTTTCCTTTTTATGTTTTGTATAATAATAATTTTTTTTTTCTGTTTCACTTTTTCTCCCTTTGTTCCCAAAGGAACTGAAGTTCCTGTCGTCATTATGCGAAGAGGACAAAAGGAAAAACGAAACGAAGGGAAAAACCGAAAACTAACGAGCCGTCGGACGAACCGGGTTCCGTTCCTTTCTTCACTTTTTTAAAGGGTTTTCCAGATTTATGGATTTTCTTTTCTTTTTTGTTTTAGGCCCTTTTTCGGGGTTGTACCTAACTGGGTTTTCGGGTTTTTACCGCCGATTACCGTCTCTGTTGTATGTTGCCCTCTCTGTCGGTTTTTCTTCCCTTATGTCTTAATTATAATAATATGATGGTAGCTATTGTTAGTGACTTAAAATTAGCGCAAAGAGAGCTGATGACGTCACAAAACAATTGAGAGAACAAGGAGTGCTGTTGTGATTGTAATGGAACAGTAGCTGGAGTCCAATTTAAAGGTGTTAGTTCTTATGTACTGTATAGAAGAGATGCGAAAACTAGGGGTCGCCAAATTTTTATAAACCGCATTAGGCCTGCTTGTTTTATGTTGTCTAAAATTGTATAGATGTTGTATAAAAAGTATTTTCTTAAAATTTATACGCGAACTATACATCGTATTTGTGAACATGTATCTCAAGGGGTCGCCAAAATTTTTCTCTGCTGAAGGGTCGCAGTCGGAAAAGGTTGCGTACCAGTGCTGTATAGTATAATACTTTTAGTAGTATTGGTCATAAATGTTGACATTTTTTTAATATTATAGTGACGAAAGTAGTAGTTGTATCCGCCAGAATCATCTTGGACAAAAGCCTCTTCCGCTCTTTTTAACTATTTTGTCGGTTGGTTTCTTGTACCATCGGAGGCTAGTACAGATGATGAGGTCGTCCTCCATGTCTTCCTCTGTTTCCCTCTTCCTTGAGTTGGAGACCAACCGGAGGTTATATTTTTGGTCTATCGTCTCTCATTTTTCCTCATAAGATACCCCGCACATTTCTATTTGATTATCCTGATGAATTGGACAACATAATCTCGTAATAATACTTCGTCAAAGTGTGCAGTACTTATGAAATGGGCTTTGGATAAAAGTGTGGCGTGCTTATGAAATTGAAATCTAGGTAGACGAATGATGTGAAAGGCTGATTCCACATTTCTCTCTCTCTCTCTCTCTTCTCTCACTTTTTATCGGAAGGTTCGTTATAAAACATGAAGCGTTTCTGGTTCACTGATCTCATTTCCTTCGATTTCCTCCTTTTTAGCAAATTATCATTTCCTTTTTTACGATTCCTCTCTTCCTTAAACCTCCACCAATCGTTTCCGCCTTTCTTCCTTTTCTCCCCGCACCACTTCCTTTCCCAGTTTCCCGACGTCTTAGAATAACTCCTGCCTTCTGCCTTCATCTGAATATTTCACAAACTCCTCCTCGTCTCGACTTCATTCGGTTTTTAACGAAATTCCTTCCATTTTTCCTCACGCCAATTTCCTCTCTCGAGTTTTGACATTTTTTTTTGTCGGAAGCAATTGACAAGGCTTAACGCGATGCCATCAGCATTAGACAGTTGGGTGGGAAAAATGGATTTGGGTTTGAAGTGCGAGGTGGGGGGTGAAAACAACACTGACAGATGGAAAACCGAGGTAAAAGAAAAAAGAGAAATCGGAGAAAAATGCTGACAATGCTGATGGAGGTTGAAGAGGAGATTTTTTAGACAAAAATGAAAGAATGTTATGTTGTGGTGGTCAGATTTGCTTAAATTTTAGGTGTTAAGTCGGAGAATTGACCTAACAATAGAGCTTTTGAGCTTTGAGAGAAAGATTTGGGCTTTTTTCTTTTCGTATGACTCCAGAACGTTCACTCAATTTTCTTTATGACGAAAGTAAGATGTATAGTCTTTTGTTGAGCCGTTCGCTGTCGTTTTTCTTCTGTTGTAGTTGCGTAAAAGGAAAATTTATTCTTATTTAACCGTAGAATTTACTTTTTCTCAAGCTTTTCGATTTTTTTTATTGTTTGTTCTTATTTTTCTATTTTCAGGATCTTTTTAAAAATTTACCAGGCTTTCTCGAGTTGATTTCGTCGACAACAGAAGAGATTCGCTAATAAATGTTGACTAAGTAATGCCATTACGGAAAGTTAGACACTAAAACACGGGGGAATCGGAAACGGTAAGTGCACGAACGCAGAAGAGTATTTTCCTTTTTATGGTTCTGTCACCGCCTTCTTTATTATTATTGGTTTATTAGGTTGGCACCTGTTCCTAGAAATCGCTTCTGTTGTTGACTTTCGTTATTTGGAGTGATTTTTACTGCTGATGCTAATTAGTCGTATTAGATCTTGCGATGAATCTGCTGATTGAGTTGTTTACTATTTTATGGTCTGCTGCTGTAGGGACGAAGCTTTTCTACTCTTTCCTGTTGTTCTAGGTTTCTGTGCTTTGCATTGTTTTATTTGGTGTATTGGTCCTCTTTTATCTAGCCTCGTGGCGGTTGGACTAGAGAATGGTCAAGGTTAGTTATGCCGTCCTCGGGGGGTCGTTAGTTAGGATGGGATTTTGAGAAGGGTTGTTGTGTCATGTTTTAGTCAGGTCGCTCGACCACAAAGATCAACTACAGTTCTAGAACTCTGTACAGTATGAGCTTTATACCCTCGGTTGCAGTTAATTACTGTAGTCGGTGTCTGGGTGCTTGAACAGTTCAACTTTTCTATCCTTATCTTTTCAGAAATTTGTCTCCAGGAATGTTTTAATAAAAACAAAATTTGACGGTATTTAAATTTATGTACAGTCAAGTTTTGGGATTATACAAGTCTTTATTCGGATTATTTTTTTACACTTTTGGGATTTCCATATTTAAACCCCCTGCGGCGGTTCTACGAATTCGAAATGTTCACCCCGATTGTGGTTTTTTGTTTTACTTTTAGGAAGTGAAATCCTGTCGGAACGTTCCTAGGTGCCGCGCCTAGGTTTCCCAACAACATACCAAATCACCTTTTTCATTTTAACGATTCCGGATTCCGTTCCCATCGCAAATTATTAAAACAGTTGGAAAGAACCAGGTGAACATCGTTAAAGGAAAGGTTTTCTATTGACTCTGCAAACAAGGGCGGAAAAGGGAGGAGAAGAAGAAGAAGAAAACAATTTTTACGATTCCAACCTTTTCTGAATTAAAATGTAATAATGGGTGACTTTATTAGGGTAGTGGAAGAAGGAAAACAAACAGGATGATAGAGATAGAAAGAGAGACGCAGGGGGTGAAAAGGTGAAAAATCCATTTTGGGTAGAGTTAGAGGTAATAACAATTCTGGCTCGACTTCAACTGCGCCCTGGCCACCTTCCTCAATTATTTTTACAACACACACGCGAGAGATTCCGTTTTGCAACAAGTTAGACTAACACGGACTCGCATAATCGTTATCACGAATTCAAATTTTGGGGGTTGTGGTGGGTGAGGGGTGTAAACTTTTTATTGAGTAAGTGGGAAATATGAGTGGAAACGTGGACGCGTTTGTTATACACTGCAAAATTGTATACAGTTTATCAAAGTGACGTTTTAGTTGTGAGGTTGTTCTTCTCTTTCATCTCCTTTTCTCCTCTCGGCCTTCTTTTAGGAAAGTACGTGAAAATGTCAAATAGTCACTTGGAGAGAATAATGCCGGCAATTTTTTTTTGTCTGTTTCCGGTTTGTTTTCCTTTTCTTGTTTCATTGACCCCGAGAGTAGTGATTCTCATCCGGATTCGAAGTAGGGAATTGTCTTTAACCTGATACTCAAGATGGATTTGTTTATAAGACATTTGTGAAGGAATTAGGGGTTGGGAAGTGGGGGTGGTTTTTAGTATAACCTAATTTTCCTAAAAAATGGGTCATCCCTTGTGTTTGGTGTATCAAATGCCTATTTTCAGGTTCTCGAATCATTCTTCAAAACGGGTCCTAGCTGGCAACGAGAGAGGTGATAAGACCCAATCTTAATTCTTGGAAAACCGTTTTCGAGCACGGTGGGGGGGGGATGTTTACTGCCTTGAGGTTTTCCGACATCCCGGCCAGAAGTGGGAAATGTTTACCGCAAGCCCGATGCGACTTTCTTCCCAAATCGATTTAACCGTAAGTTTAAGCGACGGTTTAGATTCTAGAATTCGTAAGAAATTTACAACCTCATCTTCGTCCTCCCAACTTCCCTGGTAAACACGATGCGCATACGATACAGAACCCGGGACAGAATTTGTTTAAGCTGATTGAACACTTTCTCCCGAAGTCCCTCGAGGAATTTCCCCGAAAACTTTAAACCGTGATCTTACAACCCCCCTTCCCCACCTCCACTATTTTAAATTATTTAAGGAAATAAATAAACAAACATAGGTTATGCAATCAATAAATAAGTAAACAAATGGGAAATAGAGAAGTTTTCGAAAGCTTTCAAATGGAAAAGTCTGATGTTTGGGGGAGAGAAGGAGGTGAAATAAAATTTTAAAAAATGTAAAAATTGATTTTTCTGTCGGATAAATCGCATCCGGAAATGAAATACAAACAGTGTAAAAATATTCGAGGAAAGCAATTTGGAAATGATTCGAAGAATCAGCGAAAAGATGTCAGCGGAGCTTTCTAAATTATAAGTGAGTGAGAGAAATAAAATATAAAAAAAATTCCTCCACCTCCTCGTCCCGCTCCCCATCCCGCCCGTTTCGAAATTCAAAACGTTAGCATAATTTAGAGATTTCGCAGAAGGGTAATAATAGTGGGTGTGTGCTGACGGGGGTAGGAGAGGAAGAAAAAAATGTTTGCAGAAAGTTTCGAAAATGAAATTTGACAGATTGAATAGAACGGAGTGGGACAGTGCAAACGGGGGGATTCCGATTTGAAAGGAAGTTGTCGGGGATGGGTAATCACGACACTGCACACGGTCCCATATCCAGCGTGTTGATTTTGTTTCAGGAATTTTTGGGGATGGTATGTCTGCTTTTACCTTTGCTACTTTTGGATTGGTACCTCGATTAGCACTGATCTATGCCAATGCTGTTAGTACGGTTCCGAATGATAAATAACTGGCACTCGGTTTAGTTCTCCGCAACCTAATTTGTTAGTATTTGTAGTCGAGTAGTTCAGTATATTTAGAGGTCCTAGGTTTCATAACTACCCTCAGACATAACTTTTTATGAAATTTGAAAGTTTAGTTTAGTTTAGTATTAGTTTTATTGGAAAATTAGCTCCAATTCAAATTTTGCGCTGTTGATTTTATGTTATAATTTAGATTTCCTTCAGTAAATTCAGATTTGCTGTAGTCAATTGGCTTTTTTTGTTGTAATTTTGATTAGGGTTGTGATTTAGGGGTGAGATTATTGCTCTGATTCAGATTTTCGGGGCTTAGTTTAGTCCTGACTTTATGGAATCAATTTTTGCTGTTGCTCATAATTGTTGCCAGGAAAAATGGCTCTGATTCATGTAGGATAGAGTTAATTTTTTAGAGTGGCTCTGATTTATGGGATCAGTTTTTTCTGCGATGCAGATTTAGTCGATTTGGCTAATACTCAGATTTGTTGCAGTCAATTTTGTTGTAATTCAGATTTGTTGAGAGGAGGTATTGCTGCGATTTAAATTTTCTGGTATTAACGGATTTCTATGGGTCATATTTCATGTGCTGGATTTTTACCGTGACTGAGATTTGTCGCAGTCAAGGTTGTTGCGCTTGGTAGGAATTATTGCTGCAGTTTATATTTGCTTAGGTCAGTTTTGTACTATGAGACATTATTGGGTCAGTGTTAATGTCTTTTGACACAACTAACTTTCTCTTTCATTCCCAACAGGATTTAAAACCAAAGAAGAGAAATTGATGACTTACGTAGCATAGTTCCCGACCAGATGCCATGATGATCGGAGTGTTGTTGTACTTGATGAACACGAACAACGTGAACAAGGTGACGAGAATGCCGACGGTTGAAAAGACGAGAGGAACGACCGCCCAGGGACTGTACCAGGGAATGACTTCAGCCTTGAGTTTGTAGCAGTCTGTTTTGTTCTCGTTGGGTGCCCAGCCCGGCTTGCAGGACAAGCAGGAATCATTGAAGACGTAGGCATCGTCTCTGCAGGACACGCAGCTCCAGCAACATTGATCCTGTAGGAATTAAAAGTCTGTTTGTGATTTTAATGTTTTTTTTTTAGTTGGCTGGATTTTTTCTCTTCTTCTTTTGGCAATCTCGTCAAAATGGATGGAAAAGGAGAGTGGAAGGGTAGGAGGGGGTACGACACAATCCTTCAAAAAGCTTGACCATGTATTTTGAGGAAAACAAAAGAAGAGGGAGTGTCTCTGAAGAGCTTTTCTCACGTAAGTGACGGTTCAGGTCAAGTTGTCGTGTTTTATTTTTATTTTCCGTCTTCTTTGTTCTTCTCTTTTCCCGCCTTTTGTGGATTTCTTTAATATTGCCGGGAAACGCGGGAGAATCAAACCCACCCCCACACCCTCTCTGCTTAAATGTTCTCTGAGGAAAACAAAAACAAAAAAAAACTTTAAAAACCGAGAACAGAGGAATGCATTGGACAGAATAATGGCAAGAGAGGAGGGTGGTGGTGGTGGAGGGAGGCAAGGAAGAGAAGGAGATGGGAAAGGGTGGAAATGACGCATTAACACTCCGCCGGACGGTCTTTTTCCTATTTGGAGCTTAAAACATAAACTTGGAAATTCAAGTTGGGAAAGGAGGTGGAGGTAGAGGAGGAGGACGTTGAGATTACTCTATCCTTCACGTCTTTCTCTCTATTAAACTAAATTCTTTCTCTTGTTAGATCCCAATGATTTCCTTAACCACTTAAACCTCTTGTTTTGATAGAGAAATGCTTTCTCTCACTTCCTCGCCCTCTCTCTCTCTCTCCTTTCACACCCGCTTTTGACACTCTTATGAGTTTTCACCCTTTGCTTCATCTTACTGATCCTTTATTGAGTATAAATAAACTATATTATACTTCAACCGCTTCAATATATAATATATGAACTATTTTTTTATGATTAGTGGCCTGGGAGAATTTTTGTTTATCGTGGAAGATAGGTTGTGGTGCCTTTTATCCTGAATTTATTTTAAAACTATTACACACTTCTCCCTTTATTTCATTTTATAAATATTGCACACTTTCGTTTTGATATCATTTCAGAAATATTGCACAAATTTACCCCAAAACTCATTCAAAATTTTGCACACTTCTCCCTCAATTTCATGTCATAAATATTGCACACTCCCACATCAATTTCGTTTCGTAAATGTTTCACGCTTTCATCTTGAATTGATTTCAAAAATTTTGCACACTTAAAAGGGGGATTTAGTTCAAAAGTATTACGCAAAGTTACATGGAACTCATTTCAGAAAAATTGCACAAATTGTTTGTCGTCCGTCTGTTTCTTCATTTCGGTTCAACCGGTTTTCCTTCTAGATTTTCCGTTCTCGATATCGAGTCAGAATAGTGTACCTTATGTTAAGGAAGTTTTAACGTCATTTGTGCATTCACGTCAACCCGTTTCCGGTTTCGAAATAACTCCCGTCACTCTTTCAAATACAATCTACATCCGTCGAGAGCAGTCATCCGATTAGTTTCCATCAAGCAGTGGATGTGGAAAACTGGCTTAAAAGTTGCAACAGAGACACGTTCCTTCCGGAAATGTCTCCGGGTCTCCTAGTAGTAGGAGCAAAAAGAGCGAAACTAGGATTTTCGAGATGAAATTCTCGGGTCGGACATTTCTTTCGTGACGAGGGTTTGAATTTGTGGGAGACAGTCATAAGAAACGAAGGACAGAAATCGGGAAGTCACCCCCTCCTTCCTAACCTCTCTGTCCTTTGGAAGTTTGTGCGCTGTATGAAAGAAGGAAGGAAAGAAAACGAAAACAAAAGGAAAAAAAGGTTTCGGTCGGAAACTGACATCTTGTTTTGGTATATTAATTGGATACGTCGCCGTCATTCTGGGAAAATTCAGGCACGGGGAATGATCACGTGATCAAACGATATGAATCGATTGTAGTTGGGTGAGTTTGACTTTCGCCTTTTGGGATTTTCGCTTTGAGTAAAAGAAAAGCTTTTCTTTTATTCTTTTTGAAAACTGTTTCTGTCGTTGTAAAAAGGCCCCGAGGGAGGGTTTGGAAACCCTGGTTGAAAAACTGTCTTTTAAAATGGAAACTGGAGAGTAAAATTGGAATCCAAAAGCGTTTGTCAAAAGCTCTTTTGTGTCATCCAAGAAAAATGTTTTTTTTTCTTCTTCTTTCTAGTCTCCACCTTTATCTCAATAATTTACCAAGTTTTTCTTCCAGTGGAGGGAGAAACGGAGGAGGAGCAAAGAGAAAGGAAGAAGATGAGGATGGGAGTTTTCCTTTTCTTTCTCCGACAAAAAGGAAAAGACCTAAAGCTCCGTTGTCCGGAATTGAATGAATCGATTAGAAGACGGTTCGTTTTATTAAAGGAAACCCGGAGGAAGGAACGGATGGATGGATGGATGGAGGGATGGACACATTGAAGGACCAATTATCAAACCCATTAAAGCGAAATTGATGTTTAGACGCTCGAGATGTAAGTTATTAATTATTAATTAAATTTCGGTTGATTAATTAGTCCTTTTCTTAACTTGAGCAATTAATAACTTTGTTGGGGGTCGGATGGAGGAATGGGGGGTAAAATTTAACGAATTTACCGCTGTCGTGGGAAAGGGCGACGGAAAGAAAGACGGAAAAGGTGGGTTTCATCTGGGAAGTACCTGAGCCGTATTACTTTTAAACGGTTTATTGACTGTTGAATTGTTTTGCTGTATAGATTTGTTGTTTGTTATATTCTGGTGGTGAAGGTGTTTGAGATGTTAATTAAACCTGAACCTGTTGCTGTCGTTGTTTGGGGTGTTGTATTGCTTCCAGTTATTGTCGGCGTCTGTTTGGATGTTCTTATCTTTATTCTGTTTCACCCTCAAATTTTGTTATTGTTAGTGTCTTTATATCACCCCAATTATGTGACCTGCTTGTGGTGTTAATTGTAACTTTTTTCTTTACTCTAAATACCATCTGTCTTTGAGTAGTTGGTCTGGCTTTAAAGGGGCCTTATATCTAGAGAAGAGACCACTGTCTTAGTCTCAGGAATTGGAAAAGTGTTAACATATAGTCATTAATATTAAAGCTAGCTAAAGATGAAACTACTAGAAAGTGCGTGTGTCTTGAAAAATGTGCCTAATACTGGGTCATTTATAGGTCATTTCATAGTACCAGGTGATTTATTGGTCTAATAAAATTCGTGTGAGGTAGTTTTAATTCAGATATAAATGTACAATAGATATGAAATGAGTTTCGGGTAGATTTTCTCAATGTTTTTGATATGAGTTCAGGATGAAAGCAGTCCAACTTGTAAATCAATTTAAGATCAGGTTGATATATAGTGTTAATGAAATTGTGTCTGTTATCATTGTCTCTCATTTTTATTGGTTGTAAGTATGTGATACTTTGGTGTTATATATAATTATCTAGGGTCACTAAACTGTTCTTGATAATATTTTATATTTTACAGCCTCAACTGTTTCCGGTAACACTAATGACATTTCATGGCGCTGAATTCAAGATAATGACTAAGAAATGACTAATCTGGACTTAAAGGCTACCTCTGAGCAAGCAACTCAGCAGTTACTTTTGGTTACAACAGAAATTACTCCAAGGTAAGCTGTGACAATTTTCATAATGACAGTGACAAAGTTACAGAAAAGGCCAAGTTCCATTTTAATTGAACTCTACTTTCCTGTAGAAGGAATTCTAGGTTCCATTATATCTCCAGATGGTTTAAAGAGTATATGCGGGAGAGAGCGTAAAGAATGAAGGGAGCGAGGTATATTTATGACAAAGTTTCCTGTCGGAGTCTTTTCAAAAGTTTTCCTTCTGCTGCTGTCTACGGATATGAATAAAAAGAAAAGAAGTCGACATAAAACAGTAGAAGAAAAAAAGAATGGAGCCTAACAAAAAGCATTCATTCGACAGGAAATGACAACATCCCCGAGCGAAACGAATCAGATTCAAATGAAAGGGAATCCAGGAAAAGGAAACTGGAGTGTCAAAAGGAAACAAGGCCTTTCACCACCTACATCCTGTTCCTTCGCATACGTTCGCAACGGGGGAAATTGTAAAACGCAGAACATTCCTCTTGTGAAGAGAGATAGAAAGAGAAGGGACAAAGAAAGGAGGATGGTAATAAGGAAAAGAAGATGAAGAAGAAGAGGCGAAAGGGAAATATTAAAAAAAGAGGAGACGGAAGGAACGGGAAAAGGTGTTCCAACAGCAGAAGAAAATCAATGCGAGGTTTAATCCATAAAGCGATGACGTCGCTCTTATTATTATCTTCTTCTTCTTCTTCGTGAGGTTGGAAATTTTGTTTTTTACTGTCGGCCGGATTTTAAATTGAATCTTAGCGGCGAATTTTTTATTTGATTTCCTTTCTCTTCTCCTTTCTCATTTTGTGGGTGGGGGGAGGCAGGAGAAGGAGGAGGAGTATTCCAGAGTGGAGTCAATAAGTTCCTCTGGTCCTCATTTCAATTTTACTTTCTTTTTTTTAAGTTCTCTCCTCCCGTTTGAATTCACAGTTACAACCTTTATTCACTGTTGGAGTTAAGATTCTCTGTATATTGTAGTCCGTTATTGTTGTTATGTAGCTCTATATTGACTAATCTGATATACAAAGTTGATATTGTAGCTCTGTATATGCTCTTTGACGCTGTTATCTTTATTCCAGTAATTATTTCTGTACTCAAAATAAAATACTGTACTATAATATATTTCTATATTATAACTTACAGAGCTTTGTCCGGACACATAACACAGGCATGTTGGGAGTACTGTGGTGATGGACTGTCAATGAGTAGATCAGTTAGGTGTATACATAATCATCTATTGAAGTGTTTATGATGTGAAATCTGGGTGGAAGTGTGCAATATTTTGAAAGAAAATCCGAGTTGGTGTGTGCAGTATGTAGGAACCGAATCTCGCTTTCAAATGTGCAATATTTTTGAAATGAGTTCTGGAGAAAAGGATGCAGTATTTATGAAATAAATTTTGGGTTAAAATGTGCAGTATTTTTGAAATGAAATGTTGAAGTGTAAATTTATGAACTGTATTCCGTTGTTCAACATGATGTATCAATTATCCGAGTTCGTATTTCAACTGAAATGCTTTGACTATTCCGTTGTAAGTGTGCATCATTCTAAAATGAAGTTGTGACAAAATTGAGGTTTGTTTATGAAAGGAATTCTTGTCAAAAGCATGCTGTACTCACAAAATAGAATTCTACATATGTACAGTATTCATGACACGAGTTCCAAGTCGAATCCTGTCAATTTTGTTCGTATAAATTTGCACAGGTGTCACCAATAACACAAAGAAGAGGAAAACCCTGAGGGAACATTCGCCATCCGCGACAATATTGTTACTGATTTACTGCGTTTTATATATTTATAAGTAATTGAAAATTCCAAAAATTTGAGCGCGGGAGGGGTGAGAGGGAACACTCAGCGGTGAGCTTTGAGTTTGGGAAAAGAGAGAAAAATTTTTGAATGAAAGAGAAATTGAATTTTTAAAAATAGGCCCTCGCTTGGGGTTTTGGTAGAATGAAAAGGTAGAAAGTTCAAAAGGTTGGAGAGTGAACACGCGGGAGAAAATTTTGGGGGTCGGGGTTTGGAGGAAATGCGCGAGCAGATGTTTGAAGGAGATAAGTTTCAGGGTTTTTCGGTAAAAAATTTAGGTGTACGATGATGGTTAGGAGAGGTTTCCAGAGGAAAGAAACCGTTAAAGTGGTTTTTGGGGTGTATTGATGAGGAATAAGAAGAAGAAGAAGAAGATGAAATTAGTTTCATCCCCTCAGATGGTTAGATGACGGAAAAACTGTCGCTGACTTAGACACGGAGTGAATGATTGATTGTTGATTGGATTAATGATTGGTGGTTGGGGGTTGGGGGTTGGATGTTGAATGAAATTTTGAAAGAGAAGAATGAAAGTTGGATACGGGTTGAGAGGTTTAAGATGCGGAACCTTGTTCGAGAAAGGAGGTGAAGGAAGTTTGGTGAGTGAACGAACAAATTCGGAAAGCAGTTTCGTCAACCTGCAGAACAATTTTCTAAAACTAGAACCGGAAGTAGAGGAGAAGAAAGACCAAGGAGTCAGATTTAAAATGCAGATTCTTTTTCGAGGAAGAGGATTAGTGGATGATTGATCAAAATCCGGAAACAGTTTGGTTCTGAGAGTATTAACGGACACTAAGAAGACAAGGAGGCAGAAACCAAAGATGGAACGATAAGAGGAAGACAGAACAGGAAACAAAAATTCTAAATAACGTCACGTCATTACCTCCAAATCGTGGTTAAAAATCTTCAACTCAATCAAAACCCATTTCCGGTTTTATAACAACCCCTCAACACCATCACCATTCACGACAAGTGTGAACTTGCACAGGGACACGTGGGGCACTTTCTTCCCCACTGGGATTTTAGAAAATCCTTTACAGCTACTCTCTTCTGTGTTTATATGTTTAGCATTCGTACAAAAAAATTTTTTTTTTAATTTTCAAAGAAACAAGAGTTTCCCAAATTAAGAACCATCGTGGGGGTGGAATTGGGATGGAGGAGGGAGGATTGAGGAAAGGAAGGAAGAGAGAAAGAAAAGTTTCGAAACAACAACAGTGAAAAAAGGAAATTTTGCGGGAAAGTTGACGTAAAAGTTTTTATTTTTAAATAAATTTAAAAAAATTTTTTTATTTAAAATGGAAAACGCTTTTAAAATGGTGATTATGCTTTTGTCAAAGCACGAATGCACGAAGGGCAAACAGAATTATTAATTTGAAGGCTTTTTCTTGTTTTTGTGAAAAAGTTATTTAGCAAAATATGTCTTCTCTCTCTATCTCTCTTTTTAATGTTTTATTTTTAGTTTTAGAATTTTATTTTTCGTTTCGGTGAGGATTTCGAACAGAAAGTATGTCAGAGAAGGTTTTATAGAGTTATTGAAGTTAGATACTAACTAGGATAGTCTTTGATTTAGGTTTCTCATTCGGTAACGATGATCTATGTAAATTTTTTATGTATTTATCGAGGCATAGCCGTTCCTTAGCCTCCTCTTATCAATAATCAGACTCTTCATTTGAACTGTTTGTTTTGAAACTGATACAAGTTTTGAGATTAGCTTTGTGTGTTCATCAACTCTAAAATTTAAATGGATGACGGTAAGCCGGAAAGGAGTCTGTTGGTTTATATCAATACACCGACTGAACTATTTCTTCATCCGACCCTGAGTCTATGACACTGGTTAATTGTCCAGGTGAAATATCATAAAACTAAGCCAACAACTACTTATAACATGTGGGAGTTGACTACAGAATTGAAAACAAAATTATCTGTGAGTTTAACTAAAACAGCAGATATTTTGAGAGCCCAAAATATATTTTGGTAGGAACCTTCCAAAGGCATCTGGGAGGTTCTCACTTACCCACTAAACCCCCACTACCTCTTTTAATGAGGTTAAGACGGGAGAAAAGCTCGGCCTCTCCTAGCCAGGCAGACGGACGAGAGACAGAAAACCGAGTGAAAGGTAGACAGTGGAGGGAAGGGAAAGCAAAAGCAGTCAGAAGAAACCCAAAATAGACTTGGACCACTTTCATAATTAGTTGTTTGTATACATTGCCCAGTAATATCATCGTAGTTCTGACTTGTGTACAGGAAATCATTTTTAATTTAACCGTAACACGTAGACTAGTAGAAATTGAACTTACACCACTTTCATGATCAACAGCTGCGGCAGTTTTAAAATGAAGAGCACATTTTTATATACCGTAGATTGATCTCAACTTATTAAAAGATAATTGTACATTGTTTGGTGTCTCAATTAATTTAAAAAATGAACTTACGCCATTTTCAAAATAAAACCTTCAGTTTCTCTTGTAGTCTTTTTACACGTTTTAAATCCTCCAGTGAGAGAGAGGAAAACGAATTCGATTTGATGGGGAATAAAGAAGAGGATAAGAGGAGCCGGGATGATGAGGAAGAGTAGAAGAGAGAACTTTGACGTCACCTATAGAGAATCTAATTATAATTTTGTAATCGGTGTAATGATTCGCAAACGAATTCATTACTTTTGGGTGAGGGAGTTGGGTGGTGGAGGAGGAGAAGGAAGCCGGGGCTGGACTGATAGAGAATCGTTCTGTTTTTGAAAGTTGGGAGAAATGAATGGAAGGAACCGGGAACATGAGGAGAGAGGAGGAGGAGAACTGGAAGATGAGGAGGGTTTACTAAGTAATCAAAAATTTAATATTTTGAAGAACTAATTTGTTTAGCAGCCTTTTAATATCCATTATCTTTCGCTTGCCTCGGTTTTTTTTCGTTCTCTTAAAACTGACGTTAATAAAATATTTGGGAATGACGTCATGAGTCGATTCGCATACGTCATCAAACTTCAAACGGTTATAATGATTAGTAAAGTTTTTCCCGGTTGAATCCTGCTGAATTGTTATTATCAACTATATTTAGCCATGTATACTCTGATATGTGATTGATTACTAACAGAATAATGAAAAGTCAGCTTATGTAGTCTCAAATGTGATTGGATCTCTAACGAGCAGTGAAAACTTTGACGGGCTTCTGATTGGTCGGTTGAAGACTAATCTTTGAGATTATGTGAGCTGCCTTCTAACCGTTTGGTTTTAGGACGAAGAACAAAAAACAAAGAAGACTTTCAGGAATTTAAGAAGCTTCTGTATATTAACCCAAAAACCTGTAGTTTGATTTGATTTTGTTAAGAGAGAGACAACAGTTCGAAGGCCAATCATGTTGGTATGGTGATTTCTGGCAGGTCTTTTGGGTATTTATAAGAAGGTTGTGATTGATTGGTCTCTCTGTGTGTACAAATGGTTTGAATAAATAGAAGACTCATCGAAAGATTCTTGCGCTTCGCGGAAATTTAAGCAAGTTACAACCTGCAGGGAGTTTTGACCGAGCTGTCGTGTGGTGTTTAAGGGACTTGGGTTTCGGTCAAACTTCGGATAAGTTGAATTCCAGACGTAAACCGAACAACTTCCAGCGTATAAGTTTATAGTCAGGTCTACTGTACAAACTATCGGTTAGGTTACGGTTACTTCTGAAGTAGTACTACACGTATGTCAAGCTAGGACTTCCTGTCCAGGTTTTTGATTATAATGCCTGGGTTGTTGGCTCGCACCTGAGGAATTCCGTGTGTTGTTTGTAATATTTTTTTCAGCCTTTCCAGAAACAGAAATCTTAACAGAGGATCCGAGATTTTCTTAAATGTTCAATATTTATGAAAGGGTGAAATGTTCGTGTATGAATCCTCAACAAAAGTGTGCAATATTTATGAAGTACAGTCTTTATGGAATTGCACACTATTTTCGAAAGGAATTTGATACGAAAGTGTGCTATTTTTCGGAGCTTTTCATCAATTATGCAGTAGTTACGAATAAATTTTCTATGAAAGTGTGCAATATTTATGAAATGAAGAATTGAAGATAGCGTGAAATATTTTTGAAAGGAACTTTTCATCAAATTAAGCAATAGTTTTAAATAAATTGTCCGCGAAAGTGTGCATTATTTATGGTATGAATTATTCAAAACAGTGTTCAATATTTATGAAACGAAGTCTACCAGAGACTGTCCATCATTTACGAAATAAAAATCTCAAGAGAATGTGTGTAATATTTACGAAATGAATCGGGGTAAAAACTGTGCATTATTTATGAAATAAATACTCTATGAAAGGATACAAAATTTGAGAATTAATCCTTAACGAAAGTGTGCAGTATTTATGAAATGAAGATTTGAAGAAAGCGTGCAGTGTTTCAGAACTTTTCCTCTAATTATGCAATAGTTTTTAATAATTTTTCATGAAAGTGTGCATTATTTATGAAAAAACCAGACTGTGAATTATTTTGGAAAAAAAAAATATTTCAAGAGAATGTTTGTAATATTTGCGAAATGAATTCGGCTAAAAACTGTGCATTATTTATGAAATGAATCGTGTATGAAAGAATGCAAAATAATGCTTAACAAGAGTGTGCAGTATTTACGAAATGAAGACTTGAAAAACTCGCGCAATATTTCGGAGCTTTTCATCGAATTATGCAGTAGTTATGAATAAATTTACGTGAAAGTGTGCAATATTTATGAAACGAATTCTACCAAAATTTATGGATTTATGAAATGAGTACTCTATGAAAGAATACAAAATTTGTGAATTAATCCTTAGCACGTTTCCTGCCGGAGTTTTTAATTAACGGTCTGTTCCATAAAGCGTGGAACGAATACGCCCCACGCTTTAACAAACGGGTGGACCGATATATGCAGTATTTATGAACTAAAGACTTGATGAGATCGTGCAATATTTCGATACTTTTCATTAAATTATGCAGTAGGTTTAAATAAATTGTTCACGAAAGTGTGCATTATTTATGAAATGAACCCTTCACTTAGATCTATATCTGATCGTGGGGTGATAGGTTTGTCACCTCTACCCTAACAGGTACAAAATTGTTTTAAAAAATTAAGCTGTTCCAGCTTTCTAAATGAAACTAAACTAAAAGTCGGAGGAAGAGGAAAAAGGCTAAGAATTCAGAAACTTTGCGGTGAATTTGTACAGTAGCGTAAGTAGACCAAGATGAAGACCCGGCCCACCTCTAGTCCTCCTCTCCTGAGTGAATGAAAAATAACGGAATGCAAAAACAAATTAAAGTGGAAAAACACTCGGCCCCGAAGAAAGGGCTTTAGATTAAATTGGATGGAGAGGAAGAGGAAGAAGAGAATCTGGTGGGCATGGGAGGATTGTCAGCCGTCGGGATAAGGAGTAGAAGGAGGTGGGTGGGACACTCCATCTTTCCTTTTTCGCATAATGGCTGTGGGTCTTGGAAAGTTTAATGAACGTAAAGACGTCATGGCTTTGGAGGGAGAAATTTTTTAAAAGTCTCAGCTTTAACTCTTTTATATCCAGGTTGGGTAAAGGAGGAGGGATGTGAGGAAAAATAAAATAAAACGGAACAGAGAGAGAGAGCAGAAGAAGAGAGAGAGAGAGAGAGTGATGGATATAGAGAGAACAAAAAGTTTTTGATTAATAAATTTTATAAGAAAAATTTTAAAGGAAAATTTTTATATTATATTGGATTTGAGGTTCTTAAGTTTCTTTTTTATTTTTATTTTATTTTTATTTTAACTTTAAAAAAGGTCTCGAGTGAGGAAAATGGAATAATTTAGGTTTTCTTTTTTATTTCATGATAAACGTTTTTATTTTTAGCGAAAGTGAAAGTTTCGAACTTTAAAAATAATTTCTTTCCCTTACTTTCTTCGCTCCTTTTCAAACCAAAGTGAAAATGGCCGTTTAGCGGCGTATTTATTGCTCTTTTTACTTTAATTCGTCTGTTTGTTTGTCTATTTGTTTCTCTGTTTTTGTTTGGTTGTTTGTTTGTCTGTTTTATTTCGTTACTGTTTATTCTTCGGGGCAAGACAGAGAAAGAAGTTGATGGAGGAGGAGGAGGAAAGAGAAAAAAGTTTTGTTTCCGAAAGATAATAAAAACGGATATTAAACTCTGAAAGATTTAAATCGCATTGTTTATGATGTTAATTTGTTTGATTAATTAATTACGTAATTGATTAATTGGAAGGTTTTATTATGTTGAGAGTGTTTCGGATGATCTATTTCCGGTTTATTAACTTCCGTCGGAGTTTAGTTTGTGTGATTTTATGTTTGAGTCGTTTATTGAATCACTTTTCGGGGTCTGTTGTGAGAGATTAAAATTTGCGACAGGATTACCCGGATAGTGAATCGTTTTGTCAACTTTTGTGGATTTTGAACTAAAGAGGTGAGATGGTGGAATAAAGGATGAAGAATTAGAAGAAGAAAGGTGCCTTCTTGACAGAATAGACGAAAATGGGCAGGTCTCAAGGAAATTTTTGAAGGCAAAAGGATCATAAAGGAATTTTCCCCAAGTATCTTGGGATTGAACACCACAAGACTGATACGCTGTCACGTTGTAATGTCGCACCATCTGTGCGTTTTACTGTTAAGCGTCTTGGATATCTTCAGCCGAGCTTTTGTACCGAACGAAGTAGAGCGACTATCCTCGGTTTAGGAAGAATTGACCATAAAAACAGATGGCATTTGTTGTTTTAGGTTGGTATCACTGTTCAGTATGGTGAACGAATCACCCCAAAACACTATAATCCTCTTATTAAGACTACATTTAACCGCAAAAGCTTAAAAATAAAATTATCTCGAGGTCGCCAAAGGAAAATTTTGTCATTAGATTGTCTTAATCGTTAAGAAAAACGTTCGAGAATGTTTCTGTTAGTTTGGAATGGCTATAAAAGACAACTTTAAGTAATTGGTTTGTAGATAATGCCACAATATTCATTTTAAAAAGCATTAAAGATAAGAAGGGTCCAGAAATATTTGTCAAAGGTCAAATTTAGAAATTGTTCTTAGAAGAAGGTCGCCAGAGGAAATCTCTGTCCTTACGTTTTTCAAAAGATTAGGAACAGGTTCAAAGGAAAAATATAAATTATAGTGAAAGGTACCTTGTTAAAGGAAAACTAAGTTGGTATATTATGTAATACGTTAAAAGAATATTTACAGAAAAAACTAGCAAAGGAAAAAGTCGAGGAAGATGGCCAAAAGTCAAAAATATCATCAAACTATGCTTTTCGTAATGGAAACCTTTTTGATGACTCATCTTTTTCACCAATCGAACCAAAAGGTTGTATCAATGGACAGGAGGCGCGTTTACTAGTTTGTGATATATATAATCAAAAAGTTATCGAAGACATTTGTATTCTAAGTAGCTCTAAGAGATCAACCGCACCGTAGACCTGAACACACTCACAGCCAGACGTAACCCATCATGCACGCTTTTGAGTCTTCTCTAAATCTGTTGAAGACCCGGGAAGATGTACTTTTGCTTAGTCGCCCGCTTCTCAATTTCCAGGATATAGGTCTGATCTAGGAGAAGTTTTGTTATGACAAGCATTGCTCCGTTTTGAAACTATCAAGTCAGTGGCTGGTGAATAAGGATTCAGCAAAGTCCTGGGTTCAAGACTGTTGTATAAGGACTTCACTTCCCTTTACCTAAGTGGTAAGGGAATTAATCATGGGGCGTGTAGTAATAGAGTCAAGAATAAGTCTCAAAGAGGTGAAGAATCAGTCAGCTAGTCTTAGATGTGACTTGATCATTAGCTGTAGTTTTTTGTTCTAAGGTATGTAATAAGTTTTTTAAATTAGAGAATAAGAAAAGCAGGAACACATTGTCTTATATAAAAGGTTTAGAAGATGTCCAAAGGAAAAGGCACCAATGCGATTCCTCTAAAGACCGTTAAAAGAAAGTCAGTGGGCAGTATAATAAAGGAAAACCAGACAAACAACTCACCAATCAAAATATTTGTGGGAGAGTAGATGACTAAAAGAGTTGACATAGGCAGAAGAACGACGATGGAGTGTTGTGACGGATGTTAACACAACTCAACCGAAATCCCAGAGGACAATTGATGAAAACGACTATTACCAAAAATTAAGGTCCCATAATCCGAATTCATTTTCGGTGATGAGAGAAACTAGTCTCGTCAAGATCCCCCAAAAAGTGGAAAGATAATTTTTTCTGCTTTTAGGACAACAGCAACGCACAAAAAAAAAGATTGGAAGGATTGACTAGTTCAAGCATAAACGAGATAAATTTCCGTCCTAAAACAGAAACAAATAAAAAGGAAGAAGAACAACAAAAAACTGGGAAAACAAAAACAGTTTAAACACATCACGGACAATGGCAGGTGAATGATTGGAAAAGATTGTACAAAAAAAGGGAAAAGAAGGAAGAAAACTGGGAAAACTCCTGAAAGAAAAATGTAAAGAAGTGAAAACTTTCTCCTTCATCTTCACCCCCTCCGTCTCCGACCTCCCTTCTTCACTGACTGTTAGAGAATCCATTTTCATCGGGAAAAAAAGAAGAGAAGAAGAAGAAAGAAATCCCAAACAATTTTTTTTTTGAGGAAGAAGAAGAGCACACGCTCGAGTTCACGCGAAAAGACAGAAAGGGAAAAGAAGAAACCTGTCGGTAGGAGATAAAAGCAAAATGTCCTAAAAATATCCGTGAAAACAATGATGACCTTCGGAGGGAAAACAAAAACGAATCTGATTGATCGGAAAAGCGAGAATTTTTCCACGACAGGAGCGGCGGCGGCGGCAGCAGCAGTTAGTAATTACTTCTTTCTCCTCTCTCTCTTTCTGCTGTCGGCAGCGGCTCTGCTTTCAAATCTGGCTTTAATTCTTTTTAATTATTTTCTCCCGGAGAGTGAAAGGCACCCCGCCACCCCCTACTCCTCCTACCTCTGTTTGTTCGCTTGGATGGCAGGCTGGGAGAGTGACGTCGCCGTTTGTGTGTGAAAGATTTTTCGTCCACCTTTTGTCTGGCTTCGATAGCTCACTTCTTCTGGACTTTTCCGAAAGTGATAAGCCATGGGTTACACATTCATCCAAGAGGACTTGGTCAGTAACCCATGTCTGATCCTGGTTTTACTGTTTCTATCAGAGCCACAGTGACCCACGTGGAGACTGAAAAATTCTTCCTCCCTTTTTCAGGCCACTTTTCAAGAAATTCTCGTGTTTTAGGGGTCACATGGTCTGTCCCAAAAGTTCCCGGAATGATTTTTGTAGTTGGCAGCGTTGGCTGACGGTGGTTCTTAGATTTGAAACCGGTTTCGTTCGCCTGCATGCAGTTCTTAAAAGAATGGAAGATGATACTGATGTCGAAAATCATTCCGGGAACTTCTGGGACAGAACCTATTTATAAACTAACTCTGAGAATCGAATTTTAATTAGAAGTACAGACAAACGACCTCCCGCTTAAAATGAAACTCAGAAGTAAAGACCGAATAACGATATTCGGGTGTGATGGGGCGTCAGGTAGATTAGGTATGGTCTAAGAAGGAATGACGACAATCGTAGTGACGTCGTTGTGCTAATCTTTTGACTACTCCACCGCGCAAGTCGAATTTTGAACGAACCAGAAAATCTACCGCGTTAAGGGTATACGCTCATAATCATACAGGATTTTGACTTGGAATAGCCAAACAAAACAACATGACTGTTACCTCCTTAACTCACCCTCTCTACACTTTCTCTCAAAGTGACCGAGTTACAGTAGAATGTATTAAGGTAAAGGTTAGTTAGATGGATCAGAGACAAACGAGAATTCTGCATGGGACTGCCGGACAGACACAAGCTCAGACTAATGTAACACCATCACCCCCTCGTAGACGACTGCCAGTTATGTGCGGCTTATTAAAATTTCCAACAATAAATAACCGCAGTGACAAATAATTAATTAATTAACGAATAATTAATTTCTTTCTTGAGGGGAAAACGTTATTAAATAAATAAATTTCAAGCAAAAATCGGGGGAAAAAATTCTTCGTCAATTTAATTGAGAGATTAAATTTCTGGCGATTAATAACTTTTTTTTCTGTTATTAATTCATTCATTAATTAACGTAGCCGTTGGTGAATTTATTAACAAGTGCAACGACCTTATTTTGTGCTATTATACCGCCTTTATAAACACCTAAACTATACAAATGTATGAACTTTCCGTTCTGTATACGGTTATGATGTACAACAGAGGTTCCCAAACTTTTTTGTGTCGTAGACCTCTTGTCATGTTTTTCGGTTTTGGGTAGACCCCCTACGTACCTGATTTTTGTAAATTTCTCACTGTAGTGGAGTAAATTTTTTACTTCATAACTACTTTTATAAGTAATGTATATGTCTTTATATTATAAGATAATATAATGTAAGTAAATAGGTAGTCAGTTTGCTGTTGAGATCCACTATTGTAGACCCCCATTTTCATTTCATGGACCCATAAAATTTTTGGCTGACTTAGACTTTGCAGGTTGTCATAGATCCCTGGGGATTGATATAAACCACTTTGGGAATCGCTGATATACATAGTGTTCAACTGGACGTTCAATTCCGACCAACTGTTACTTATATCTACAACAGCTTGGACATACAAAACATGGCATGAAGGTGTATTGAGTACCAAGAGTTATAAAGTGTATAATATAATAGTTGCGGGTTGTTTGTTTATTTTTATAATTTGTTTATTCATTTTATATATTTAATTCTTTGAATCGGATTTAATAAGTATTTTTAAGAAGATCTTTTCACTCATGAATTTGTATAAAGGGATGTCTTCTTATATTTATAAAAAACGCCCAAATATGTGAGGAAAAATTTTACTAAACATAAAGTCGTTTCAAGATTTATCTGAACAAAAATTTGGGAATTTCTATTAGTATAACTTCAAATCCGCACAAAATGAGACTTTCATTGTGATTTTAAAGCCTTGGTATTCAAGCTTTTCCTTCCTGGACCAAATTTCCATTGTGACCATTGCGACTGGGCCACAGGACTTACCAATAAAAAGACTACAAGTCCGAGTTTCGATACATCCACTCAGGGCATCTGCATGTAAATCTGTCAGACTATTTCTGTATGCATTTTCTGTATATTGAGTCATAGAGACATGTTGAGGCAAACAATGTTAGCAGTTTCTGAGCACAGGCCCGAACATTTTCGTACTGACACTATAGTTCAGAGTTGACAGTGAGCAGTCGACCTTCTCACAAATTTTCACAAAAGCGGTTTCCATGGGCCACTGGACCAGTCAGTAGAGCTTGGTGGGCCGCAAAGGTTTGAGTACCAAGGTTTTAAAGAAAATAATTCACAAATTATGTGAACAATGAGAATCATTTTTCATTCAAACCCGAGCCTAAAATTTAATCTTCATTTGATCTGATGGATTTCATGTTTCTAATTCTCTCTCTCTCCTTCTCCTTCTTCCGGTGACTCGTATAATACGGTTATTAATTAATACCGTGTAATTATTTCCAGAAGGATTATTGGTTTACCTAGCCATGCCTCCGTTCTAATACCGTCGACCCAGATAATAATTACTAAATAAATTAGAGGAATGAATTTATTAACGAACACCAAAGTCAACGCAATATAACGAACTCTTATATGTAACAGTATCAGGAACGTTCGTCTGAAGTCGGGAAGCTCAAATAAAACTTTTGTTACTCTTTTCAGGGAGTCCAACAGACAAATTCCCATCGATGGAAGAAGACATCAAGCACGGGAGTAAAAGTAACAAAGTTTTGGAGGTGGCTAACCTAACGACACCTGAGTTTTAGGAAAAAGGCTTTCGAAACGTCACCGAACGCTTCATTTCCTTCATCTCCGAATTGAACAGGAGGAATCTGCGGTGAGTTAATTTATTAGTTTCCGTCCTTCATCCTCAAGTTCCGGTGAGAAGTTTTAAGAAATGATGATTCTACATTATCCGGGGAAGATTTCTCTCCGTTCAATTTTAGATTAGACAGAATACGGGACACGTTCGAGGGAATCAAAAGGAAAATCCGAAATTTGAAGTATAATATCGAGTTAGGTCTGTGAGGTCGATGACATATACGTGACACACCTCGGGTGTTGTGGTTTAACTTATCCTTCGAACTTTTAGGCGGATTAATACAAAGAAACTACTTTTTATATTATTCGATAAAGTAATTTATCTTAATATCCTATAGACGTAGGGAGTAGAACAACAGCTGAGGCTACAGCGAACGTTCAAGACTTCTGCGCTGTTGCCAGCTTGAAATTAAAAAACCTGGCTTTCAAGAGAAACGTTCTATGTTTAAGAGCTTAAAGCGAGATTTTGGGGAAAGGTTTCAATAGATTCGTGTGTTATG